>VDFB02227813.1:0-10274 GCA_007258455.2 Sequoia sempervirens
ATTTATGAAGGATCATTGATGATCTAGGCTTTATACCTGCCTCACAAGAAGTCAGTGGTAATTGACATAGAGAAGGCATTTGGCCATGTCATGACCCTAAAAGTTGGAGAGGTCGATCCTGTGGCTACTGCAGAGATTGGGATCAATATTACAAAATTAAATAAAGCACAGATCCAGATGTTGATAAAAGAAAGAGAAATGTACAAGGAAAATAATGAAAGAATGTTGAGAGAGAATGATAGACGAAAGGATTTGGTTGGTATTTCAATGGGGCCAACCAAAATGCTCACTCAAGGAGAAATCTCTTAGGAAAAAGATCATTGGATAGGATCAAGTGCTTATGCTCAGGGAAAGCACGATGCAATTGCAGCAATTGTCAGGAGGAGGTAGGATAATTTGACATCTTGGTTGAATAAGTTGTGGGGAAAATACTCTCATACTCTTGGTACATTGAAAGAGCATATAAGGATGGATAGACGAATCATGGAGAAGTTTCATGAATTGGCTCAAAGTGATGATGCTAACAGTACTGCACTTGAAGCTGCAAGTCATATTATCAATTGCCATCGAAACTTCTATGAGGAACTGCAAGGGGATGAACAAGGATTAATTGAGGCTGCCAAGAAAACTGTGATTACATTCTCTGATGATAAAGGAAAATTTAAAGATGCAACCAGATGGAAAAATGAATGTGAGTCAATGTTGAATGAAGTCATGAAGACAACTTCTGCAGAGGATATAGCATTGGAGGAAGCAAGTGAGCAAAATGAGGAGATGGTCAAGATGGAAATCACGATCTGGAATGTTGTTGGAGATGCGGACACATATGAGCGCCAGGATTATTTGGATCACCTCGCTAAGACTCACTTGTGGCTAAATAGAGCCTAATTATTCTCTATCTTTTGTTTTGTAATTTTGATATTTCCTATTTTCGGAAGGATGCGTCCTTTCGTATTCTCAATGTATAAATACCCATTTTGAAAACAAAATGTGGGTGATAGGTGATAGGAGAATAGGATAGAGGATAGAATATACACAGTGGAACACAATGTTTCACAGATCTGAGACTTTTTTGCATATGTAAAATCATGGAGATATCAATGAAAATCTAATATTATGGTGCAATTGTTTCTGGTATCAGTTGTTTCTAGTATTCATTAAAAATATTATTGAAGTTGTCTCTGAAATGGTGTTTTCTAGTTATTTGAATTGGTGTAACAAGTTTATACCTAGTTCGTCAGTGCACATTTGCTGCATCTGTATGGTCAATTAATAGTTTATTTCCAGTAAAGATTAAATTCTTTGAATTGATCATAGTAATTAGAGAATGTCAATTGGATCACTATGAAGAACTCAGTAATAATAATCTTGCATGTTTATACAAGTTATAAACCAATAAAATGCTAAATAACTTGAATGTCTGCCAAAACAAAGCATTTGTTTCAGATTTTTCTTGACTCCGCAAACCCTATAAGGCACTGGTCTTTTCATTTCCATTCTTTAATTTCACTCATATTTTTACATCTATTAACTGAGCATATTAGGGTTTAGTTTTGAATATCGATATACAATTATACCAAATTTGTTTTCATTTTGTCTACCTCTGTTTGCCATTATGGACAAATTACTGCAGGAAAAGAGGATCAAAAGTTAAGTCTGCCCAATTCATTCAGATAGGTATGCCCGCCTAGGTCTAGCAGCACCTGAAGAGTAGAAGGTTCAAAATCTTTTGACTTTGTCTGTTACCCTAAAACATTGTGAAAGCTTGGCAACCTTTCATGGTTCAAGCCTGTGTTTTTGAGAGCTAACAGATTGGCGACTCCACTGGGGATAACAAAGAATCTGTGCCTTAATCATAGAGTCAAAAATCCTATATACAGACTCCGCTGGGAATAGCAAAAAACAATCTTTCTCACTTTTAAGAAAGTGAGTGGTGACTCTGATAAAATATTGCAACATGAATGGAATAAGATCTCAATATAGGGGAGGTCACACTGGAGTTGTTGCTGGTAGCAGTAAGTGGACACACAAAATTGATAAGGCTGACAAGGGTAAAGGGAAAAGTGAAGACATGTGCATGACAAACAAAGACAAATCATCAATACCTTATGGTGAGAACTATTTTGATACATGGACAGATAATTTAACTTCAAAACCTTGTACCCCGAAAGATCAAAAGAATCCTTTTTACAATCCTGAGAAACAGGCTGAGTTTAGAGCCGAACTTGAGGCTGAACGAATCAGAATTCAGCATGAGTATGATCAAAAAATGGAAGGTAATCAAAATGGACCTACAGATCATAAGTCTCCTCAAGAAAATTATGAATCTTTAACTTATGAAGAAGTTAAAGCACGGTTTGAATCTCAGAAAAGGGAGAGGGAAGAACAAGAAAAAGCTCAAATGATACAAGCTATGAGAGAATTCAAATTGCAGAAAGCTCAGAACATTACTCACACAACTGGTGGTTCCTCAAAATATGTTCCACCTCATAAATAGGGTAATCATGGTGCAGGGTATTCTGATCCATTTGGGGTCCCTCACCATCAAGTTGGGAATCAATATAGATAGCCAAATCATCCACCTCACATTCCTACACAACATGCAAATGTATATCCACCTCTTGGTCAGTGTCATGTGCCACATCATAATACACAATTCAACAATCCTATGTACCAATATCAGTATCCACCTAACCCTCCTCCTCAACAATATACTACCATGATTAGACAATTTGATTTGGTAGGGTTTCAATTATATCCTTACCCTATGGATGGCAGCTAGAGAGGCCTAGTGCCTAAGTTTACTGGGAGTAATGCCATCACAGCCGAAGATCATTTAAGAAGTTTTAATGCTTTCATTCAAGATTTGGATGTACCGTATGAAGATTTACATATGAGACTATTCATGATGTCTCTCATTGAAGAAGCTAGGGACTGGTTTAACAGCTTAGCAACAGCCTCTATTGATTCTCTCCGAATATTTCAGGATTGATCTTGGATAATTTGGGAATCTATGCACCGGGACAAGTACATGAACTAATGCTAATTCAAAAGGTCGTAATGGATTCAACCATCGTGTCGAGAACAAATGTCAACCATGCATCTACGCTTAAATAAGATAATTGCATCTAAACCCAATGAATTTAAATCTAAATGTTCATAAAAGTTTCGTGCTATCCATTGCTCTTAACTATAAAGATTTAATTTACTTAGCTCCTTTATCTCTGAAGCTATAATAAACTATTAAGGACACTTTAGAATGAGAATGAGATTGTTACCTATTTTAATCCAAATATGCAACCATAATGGAAGCCATATTACAAATGCCGGTCGGATGGATGGCCGATGGTTGTTGATGATTGCTGGAATTGCTTGAGTGCTTTGGAAACCTGTAGAGTAAGATTACATTCGTTCAGATCCTTTTCTTGCAGCCCAAGAGCTGTATTTATAGCATTCACGACAGCACAATTGTACAGGAAACCGGGATGAGGGGCTGTGATTTTTTCTGGAGAATCCAAAGGCATGGGATGAGAAGAAGGAGCTGATCATGGAGAATGGTTTCTCTCCATGAAAACACCAGGCAAGATAAGAGGGAAGGTGGGTGGAAGGCTGAGATCTCCCATTTTCTCAAGTTTCGTGAATGGCGCGCTATTAATTCCAGATTGGTGAGGGCAAACATTTATTGGTGAGGAAGAAAAACTTTATGCAAATTTAAATAATTTTAATTGCTTGTAAATTTAGCAAAAATGAGGAATAAATAATTTAATAAATCAAACTATAGGGTTTGGTTTTATTAAATTAAAGGAGAGTGATAATTAAATAAAAGATTTTTGACAATCTTTATTTAATTAAGAGGAAATGTGAAATTAAATAACAAGAATTATTTAAATTGTGTATTCAATTTTAAGATAGAAGAAATAATGATAATAATTAAATAAAACAAAGTTTTTAATTTTGTTTATTTAATTAAGAGAGAAATAATGTGATAAAATTGATAATAATTAAATAAAACAAAGTTTTTAATTTTGTTTATTTAATTAGGAGAGAAAAATAGGAGAATTGATAAATGAACTTAATATAAATAAATATCTCTATTTATTTACTAAGTAGAGGAATTTAAGATTAATTAATCAAATAAGGCGTATTCGATTAATTGGATTCTCCAGACCATTTTTAGGTGTCTACATTTTGCCCCTCTTTAAAGTGATGTGTTTACACAGTGTTTCAAAGAATGTTTTTGCTCACCGCCAAGAGCTGGATTTAAAGGTTCAAAAGTATGCCCCAAATCATTTTTAGATGACAAAATTCTTTGAATGAGGATATATGTTTCTGGAGATAAAATTGATGAATTTTGGATTTTTTTATGATTTTTTCAAGAATTTCAAGTTTTTCCGATGATTTACGATTTTGATAAGGTCTACAAGAAACAATGATGAAATAATCATTCCGAGCAAAGAAATAAATATCCCCAGTTGGATTATGGACAGATGATTGACATCCGATATTTCGTAGATTATTGATCTCATGATAGGTGAGATTTAATGATTGATTGATTGAATGATAGATTGATGATCACAAGATTTGAACAAAGCTGATTAGATTTGATTGATTGATAGACTTATTGATTGATGTTGATTGATTTGATAAGATTGTTGATTTGTGATTTGACTTCACTGATTGATTGATATGCCCCAATATAAGATCGATTAATGTACCGGGACTTGATGATGCAAAATGATGAATAGAATAGGGGATGGGATGAGGAAGAGATAATGAAAGGAGAAGATGAAAAGTAAGTAAGCACAAATACATTCAAGGATAAACATGATGTTTCCCTGGTCAAGTTGCAAGCCAAGATTGATTGATGATGATGATAAGAGTGTTGTTGATGGGGGAAGGATACATCCCGATGATGATGATGATGATGATGATGATTGGATAAAGGCTTGTAACAAGGTTGGGAATAAAACCAAGGATGCAATTAAATGATTTGTGCTAGACTTAATAGATTAAGATTGGATGGAATTTGAGATGATTGAAATGAAAGAAAATGATTCAGAAAGAGGTGATTAGGAAAACAATTATATATTATCCTAAGAATTATTGAAGAGATAGTGATATGATGAGGAGGGGGCATACATGTAGCTTTTGAGATTGAAATTGGTAGCTTTGAAACAATCTATAAATGCATATGCAAGACTAATATGGATGCAATCTATTTTAACCATGCAATTCTAAGTGTCATTTCAACAATCTTTTTATTTTGCTTTGCATCATCACTGAGCTTTTAAAATGTTGAAAGCGAATACAAGCATGATATGAGATAGACCAATGATGACCTGAGTATTTCTTTCATGATTTTTGATATTACAAGCGAACACAAGCATCATGGTATGAGATAGACCAATGATGACCCGAGCATTTCTTGCGTAAACAAACAAGGATTAATCATTTTCTTAAGTGAATTTGAATGTCATCCATGATATTTGGTAGAGCACTTCCCGCAACAATTCACAAAATAATAATGACTAACTCACAAATAGCAAACAAAGAAAAGGTATCATTCTTTTTCCTTACATCTCTAGTTCAATACATCATTGAGTTGCTCCAAAGAAATGATAATCAAATGATAAAAAGCACAACAATTCAAATTCTACTTAATGTATTTTCAAATCATTATTCAGATTAGATCATCAGTGTTGAGATGTGTGTGTTGATGTGTGCATGATATTCCCAAACGTTTTGACCAAATGATGTGACCTAAAAGTCCTATCCTAGGGGTCTCGGGGACTGATCAAAGATTAGTCTTGCCTACGTTATACACGTAGAGACCACGTAGTTTGACTGACACAAATTCTACTTTCTGACTGATGTAGACTCTATTTTTGTGTTTTCAATTTTTCTGATGTTTTTGGATTTTTGATTTTCTAATGTTTTTGGATTTTGATGGATTTTTTGATGTTTTTGGATTTTTGGTTTTCTGATGTTTTTGGGATTTTTGATTTTCTGATGTTTTTGGATTTTTGATAGATTTTATGATGTTTTTGGATTTTGATTTTCTGATGTTTTTGGATTTTTGATAGATTTTCTGATGTTTTTGGTTTTTCTCAAGATATTTGATTTGGAATGAGATGGTATGATCGATTGAAGGAACAAGATGAACCACAATAGAGGTAATGCAACCATGGATAAATGATAGATCAAAATGAAAGTCACTGCAAAACATGTCACACAAGCAACATATCTCTTGTTGAAAGATGACAATAGTTGATTGATTAATATGCCAAGAATGATTGATTCCATAAGGCATGATGATGATAAGTACTTAGGATTACTAATATCCTCTAAGTACAAAAAGATTGATGATTGTTGACGATTGATTGACAAAAGATATGAGGATTGGATAATGTTTTACAGCTAGGCTCAAATATGATTTGCATGATAAGATTCAAGGTTGCAAAGGGACATGATGACATGGATTTTGATAATCTAGGAGATATGGAATGGAATAATGCAAGGATAACGATAATGAATGGGATGATCAAGATCAACTAGACAAGATATATACACAAGGACCAAGTGCTTTGCCCCCATTCCTCATCAAAACCAAGGACGAAAAGAAAGGATGTATCTAGTAAGAATGATGGAATATGGATGAGATAAAAGATATGGTACGAAAGATATGGATAAAGCATATAGGATAAGCATATATGATGTTCAAGAAGATTCTTAATCTTATCAAGATCAAAAGTGGAAATGTAAGGAATGAGCGTAGAAAGGATAATGACCATGAATGATAAGATGGATGAGACTTGCCCCTAAGTGTAGAGTGCAAGAGGAATATGGAAGATAGGATATGGATGATAGGGAGATGGAGGAAGGACTTTAACATTGAGTTTCACAACCAATTATCCCTTTAATTAACCATGGCAATGGGGATTAGACTCATAAATGCTGGTAGATTAATGGTATGATGGAAGAGACTAAGGATTTATGCTAAGGTTTGGATTAAAGGGGAATGATGGGGGATGAATGTTGGATAATGGATATATGGAAAGGATGACAAGCTCAACATTGGCACACACCTTGAAGGATGGTGGAGTGATGGAGGAAGAATGGATTTGGAAAGTGATAGGTTATTATATGGAAGATTGGAGGAAGCTTTTGGATAAGAAAATTTAGATGCCAATTTTGATTTTATTGCTTTTATGAGACTTTTAGGAATTCACATGATTTTTGACTTTGATATTTGCTTAGTGGGCCTTTGTGGCCTTGAAATTTTTTCATTTATGGACCTTTGTGGTCTTTGAAATTTTCCTTTTCTCTTTGATGGGCCTTTGTGGCCTTTTGAAATTTTCTTTTGATTTATGGACCTTTGTGGTCTTTCAAAATTTCCTTTTTGCTTTGATGGGCCTTTGTGGCCTTTTTGATTTTTCCTTTGATTTTGGATCAAGTTTTCTTTTATTTTTGCATGTCTCTTCGAGGAGACATGTTGATCCTTTGATACATGTGGATTTTGATATAGAAGCTTCTGATATTTGGCACCCAAATTGCTTCCAAGAGCAATGGGAGAGGTGGATTGAGATGAATGGTATGGAGGTATTATGGATGAGTTAATGTGGGTAGAATTTTGAAAAGGCATCAAGGATGTGTGCCTTTGTTGTTCTTGAGGAATAGGATATGGACCTAGGATAGATGGAGATTTTGATGCACTAGGATAAGGACCTAGGATAGATGGAAAGTTTGATGGACTGGGATGAGGACCTAGGATAGATGGAAAGTTTGATGGACTGGGATGAGGACCTAGGATAGATGGAAAGTTTGATGGACTAGAACACTTAGGTATATAACCAAGGCCATGGTGATATGGGTGTTTTTGAATAGAAAGGGGTTCTAGGATACCTTGTTCATGAATGCCTAATCCTTTGCCTTTGTAGTTCATACTTTGACACATTTGATTACCAATGGGATATGTATTGTTTGTGAAACAAGATGCAAGTCCATTTTGGGGAGGATATGATATGGATGAAAGGATAGGTGTTGGAAGCAAACCAAAATGGATAAAGGTGGAGGATCCTAATCTATAGGTGTAGGGTTCATGGATAGCTTGAATAGGTGTGATAGGCTCTTGACATGGGGATGATGGGATATTTTGATCTTGACTTGGAAAAGGATCATGAGGTGGTATGAAAGACATATCTTGATCATGAGAAGGATAAACATCTTCATGGGATGAAAGGGCATCCTTGAATGGAATCATATCTTGATCTTGATGAGGAAGGGAATCATGAGATTTTGTAGAAAGCATGTCTTGATCATCAATTGGTAAGAAATCATTAGATAGGATGGAAGAACTATCATGATCTTGTGATGCAATAGAATCATGATATGGTATGGATTGATTAGATGATGTGGAAAAAGAACTTGGAAGGATACTTGTCTCTTGAGATGGATGTGAACTATTTTGGATGAAAAGTGAAAGGAGGGGATCATCATAAGATTCTTGAGAAATGAGATCTTGATCAAAGATGGGAAGACTTTGTGAGATTGTGGAATCATTGGATGGAGTGGAAAGAATATTTTGATCTTGATGTGTAGGGGAGTCTATGCTAGCATGCTTTGGAGTGAGAGTTTGACATGAATCATTAGATGTAGAAGATATGATAGAACATGATGATTGGATGGAATTGTTCACTTGAGTGAAAGAATCTTGAGGTTCATTTTGGCTTATGGTGGATGGAGATAAATGCATGACATGATAAGATTGTTCAATATCATTTGTCTTTGAGGACTGAGATTTGGGCTTATTGAAATTTTGGAAAAATTCAAAGATATTGAACTTGGATGATGGAGTTGTTGGTGAAGAAGGTCTCATGTTCATTTTTTGGTCAAGAGGATATGGGTAGATGTTTGGCATTAGATATCTCTTTGTGGTTGTTTCCCAGATTTGTTGTTGAAGGTTCTCTAGTTGATAAGCTAAAGCATTCAATTTCTCCTCATCTATTTTAGCCATGGTGGTTTGTGTTTCTTTTTGGGATGATCTTATCTATTTTTAATGAATGAAAACACATCAAGCAAGAATAGAGTAGTTGTTTTAAAATCCTAGATTCTTAAACAAAGAGTGTATGTTCAAGAAGCAAACATGATTCTTCTTGATTTTCACTGGTTTGATAACAAGATAAGACAATTTTAAATAGACTCACTCCTAGAGACAAAAGGTCATCGTTATATACTCAAACGGCCCACAGCTTGGAATTGCGTCGAATCACATAGCCATGTCACCCCCTAGAGGGTGCCCGTGTTTTTGTCTTTTCCAGGTGCGTACTCAAAGTGACGGAAGTGGATACCGGATCCCCTAAGCAAACAGTCCTTGGAAATTATATGGTGAGTGCTTGAGGGTAGATTCTTCCCCGCCCCTGCACCGCTGAGTATTACAATGTTTAGAAACTGACAAGCATGCTTCTAGTTCTAGGTTCTTAGATAGGGTTTCCGTTCGGAGCAGAAAATGGATAAACTCCCTCGAGAGACCTCCCAATCTTTAGAACAAAGATTTTGGGGATGGTTATCCTGCACACTTCCATTGAAAGAGGGTTTCCCCAAATTCACATAAATGTTTAAGTGGGTTGGAATACCATGGCTTTTGGTTGTCCCCACTCAGGTCATTCCTGTAGGGTGAGTACTTTTTCCCACTACGGCAGGCCTGTCTAAAGGTTTTAATGAAAGCTTGAAAATGCACAAAGTAAAAGTGATTTTGGTATTTTGATGCACCCAGTCAAAGGGAGAGCATAAACCTATCACCCAATCACAACAAAGAAGTTGTTCTTTTTTTTTTTAAAACCCAAAAGACAAATGATCTAATCTATATGGAGATATTGCTCCATAAAAAGCATGATGTTCAATTTTAATCCCACAAGAAATGATGAAGTTTCTATCCTAGGATTGATCAATTTTTATCCATTTTCTATCCTAGGATTGATAAATTTTAATCCATTTTCTATCCTAGGATTGATAAATTTTAACTAAAAAGAGACCAAAGAACAAAAATCCTGGTCGCGGATGCGTTGGATCCAGAAAACCGTAAACCTTAGACCAAGTTATAATGTGATTTGACTTTAAATGTAAAATTGAAAATTTTAACTCTACAAAAAGTGATAAAAACCTACACCATTGCATAGCTTATGAAATTCTACCCCATTTCAAAAAAAAAAAGCATTGAAAAAGACATCCGTATGACCAAGATATGGCCATTTTAAGATTGACTATCAAAACCCTAA
>VDFB02227817.1:0-19594 GCA_007258455.2 Sequoia sempervirens
GATTTTGTGAAAAGGATTGAGAAGCAACCATTAGAAGATGATTTGTGATCCATCGTTCATAGCAACTTGCACTTAGTGGCTTCATTCCCAACTGCTACTCATTGTATAAAGTTTTTTCTTCAAGTTGCATCTCATTATATCCAAGAGGACTTAAGTGTGAGAGATTGTTCTGGACAAATCATGATGATATTAGATCCAAAGATCTTTGATATTGTTTTCTAGGTGCCACACATGGAAAAATACACAAATATCTCTATCCAACAAGCACATGAGGTCTATGACAAGGATCCAAATAAAGAAAAAACATTTATTAATATTCAATGGTTGAAGTCTCCAAGGCCCACTATCTTAAGATGGCTCAAAGGGCTTCCTCGAAGTGATTTCAAAGAGTATGTTCGAGATATGATTACTCTTATGAGTAGGATGAAAGGCTTGCCTGTTTAATGCCATTTTCAAGATTGGATGTATGAATATATCTACATCATTAGAAGAAGGAAAACACACATAGATTGGGCAACTCAAATAAGTGATGAAATTCATGAATATTTGATCAATGTGCCAACCACCTTGAAATTTTACATGACTTCCTACTTGGTATATGTTGCTGCAGTCATGAGGCAATTTTTAGGGTTGTCTACAAAAGGAAACAAAATGTTGTACTTGTATATGATTTTTATTATCAGATAAATTTAAGAGAAATTCTTAAACATTTCAGGAGAGTCACAGATGCTTTCTTTAAACCTCTACTTTTCACTTTTGATCTAACTCTTGAGAAGAAGAGAGTATCAGATGAAGCTTGCAAGGTTGTTAGTAAAGTTGGATGTATCTTTTTGTGGTTTCCAACTTTCACATATTTTAGAGTAGGTTATTACACTGGGTGTCCATACATGTTGCCCAGATATCCTTTAGATAAGTGGATACTAATGGGATGTGTAGACAGTTGATCTTAGTCCATAAGGAATGCCAGACAATTCACAAGACATGTTTCAAGTTTCCATTTACTATTGGGAGATATACTATTCATAGTGTGCAAAAAGAAAAGTCAGTAGCTACAAAAATGCAAATTATGAATATAAGGACATATAGATACAAATTTGACTTTGACTACAAAAATGTGAATAGGAAAATTAAAAAGGATCATCACCATGTCTACAGCTTTGAGGATATATGGGCAGACTACAGAGATGAAGAAGACATTTGGAGAATGGATTTTTTCAAATTAACTGTGGAACATATCAGGGACCTTGGTATAGCTGATATTCTAGAGGATTTCAAAGATCCTAGTGATATCTTTAAATTCGCGATATGAAGAGGAAGAAATTTCCATAAAGTTTTTACCTCCGATGCAATTTCTAAAAAAGGAAAGCATTTTTATTATAGAAATACTGCTCATTTTGCATAACACAAAAAGGAATGGTTACAAATGCATGGTTTTAAAATGAAATATTTTAAAATAGGACCTAAAGGAGAAACACCAGGAGGAAAATCTATTCAACAGCAAGAACTCCGCACTAAACACAAATATGTGGCTGCTCCTTCTTCACAAAGGGATACTAAGATCAAGTTCACTTTTGTTAAAAGTGCTACATAGAAAATTGAAGAAGAGGAGACTATTGAATCAGAACAACCATCTGCAGAGAGACAAGAGCTTTCATCAGAAGAACAATCATCAGAAGAAGAGGAAAATAATGAAAGCAAGGAATTAGAAGAATCCGCAGAGGATGAAGAGTCTATAGAAGGAGAGGAAGAAGGTAATGAGGAAGAAAGAAGGAATGATGATGAACTACCACTATCTCCCTACAAGAATATTTATGAAAATATTCCCCAAACACCATCGCCTGCTACTACTAATATCCCTCATACTCCTTCAAATTCTACTACTCCTCCACCTCCTCTTCATACTTATCCTCCTCCTACATCAACTTTACATGCAATAAATGTTTCCATTCCTCCTCCAGTATCAACAATTATTTCCACTCTTCCTGTAGGTTCCATCTTACAAAATTTTGATGTTTCCTCAAGTTCTCCCTCATCCATTCTGAGTTTATCATCCCCATTCTTTGATATCTCTTCTTAGGTAGAATTTGACAGGTTCATGAATGAGTCATTGCAAAACCCTCTTGGTTTGTAGTCTACTGGTGCCATCGTGACTGATACCACTCCAATTGTTACACAGGTATTAACAGTAAGTCAGGAAGGAATTACCTCATCTCTACCCCCTTGGCTAATCTCACAAGTATCAAAGTGCAAGAAACAAATGATTTCCCCATATGAGCTTGATCTTGAGGAGATAGTTCCTCCAAAATCCAAGGGGAAAAAGAAGGCAAAGGTTCATTCAAGACTTCATATAAACAAATCAAGTCACAAGCATGTAGATATTGGTTTACCTCCACATGAACAGGGTGATGTGAACATGGAAGATTACACTATAACAAGAGTTTAGCTTGGTAAGGTAACTAATGAAAGTGCAAAAGAAGATGCACAAGTGATCTTGAATGCATTATCAGGTAGACTTGATAAAATGGAGCAGGATAGAGATATGTACAAGAATAAAGTTGAACATTATGCATTAGTTTTAAGGAAGATTGCAGGCTACTCAGAGAATGTGCAACCTATGGCCATGGTGAATATTGAGGAACCAACAGTGTAAAAGGAGGATAAGTTTGTCTCCAAAGGTAAGGTGTTATATGAATTCATTGATGAGATAATAAAACAAAGCTCACAACTCATAGTTGTTGCTGATGAAAAGATTGCTCAAATAGCCAAGATGAAATTGAAACTTGACAAAGAAGAAAACACACTTTCCAAAGAGCAAAAAGAAATGGAACAATGTCTCTCATTTCAGTCACAAATGAAAGAGACAAAACTGATCAAGTTAGTAGAAGTTGGGGTAATTCCTAATAAAGAGAAGAATGTGGAAAGAAGATAATATCTTAAGAACCACATACAAGTAATCAAATCTCTCATCGAGGACATACAAAAAGTACAAGAAGATTTCGAAGGACATCATGTTGTCATGGTGAATGGAATTGAGGAGTTACCGGGTAAACTCCTTGATGATGATCATACTTTCCTCTCGGTCAGTGAGATTTCCCAAATCTTTAAAGAGGCTATCATGAAGCAAGTGGAAGATGAATGCTTTTCAAATACTTCAATGCACGCCATATGTGATATATGGATTTCTCTCGACAATCTCAAGACACATCTAGATAAATGCAAGTAAACTTTCTCATCTGCAAGAAAGTCAATCATAAGGATCTATACTATTATTGACTATATAATTGGTCTAGATGAGGTATTCATGTGAGAGATAAAGAAGAAATATGAAGACTTCTAAGCCAAGAGCAAGGAACCATAAAAAACTTCTTGTATCTTCAGAGTTAGATAGTTTATATGTTTTGTTCTATGTATTTTGTAAATAGGCTTTGGAATTTTACATGTCATTTTGAAAAATGCAATTACATGTAAGCAAATATGTTCTCCTATAATTATGGAAAACATTTTTAAATAATTCAACTAGTTAGTTAGGGTTTTGCTAGATTATCTCTCCTCTCCCAACTATAAATAAGAGAGGATTCTATTGTAATTGTTATCTTTTATCGTTTGCAACGAAGTGATGCCCAATTGTGAAACAAATATTGAAACTTTGAGTTCATTTTTGTGAATCTAATTTTGATCAATAAAGAAGTGAAGTTCCATACCAAACTTTGTATTGGGAAAAATTATCTTATTATTTGATTTAAGTTGGCAGTATTAAGTAATTGATATTGAAAAGGATTTTGAGTAAATCTCTGTAAACTTTGAGTTACAATCATTGCTTAGAATTGTGATGTTGTTGATACTATTGGTGAATTCTGTTGAAGACTTTGGGCTTATATTTATTCATGTTGTTCATGGAATTTATCGTGAAGTATATAGAAGACTTTGTGCTCCTTTTACAACACTGGTTACTATCTTGAAGGATTCATTACTAGAAGCTATGGAAAGACTTTGTGCCTTTGTGAGCTTCTCTTATCTGTTACTTATCATTATCATGTTGGTATTCCTAAGCTTTGCTTTGACAAGATAGGAATATTGGAATTACTGCTTAATTTTAGTTTGAAGTTGTATTGTATCAAGAAGTTAAAATTGTGAAACATTGTAAAACATATTCTCTGAAAAAAGAATCATGAATGTGACACACCCCCATATCATTATTGTAGTGTACATTATTGTGAATACTTAATTAGTTTTCCTTAGTTTCAATAAGCAGTAAGAAGGGTGCCTTCCCTTTTCGAGAGGAGAGATTCTATCTCACATAATTGTGGTTGAAATAAAGGTTTTGTAATCTATTAAAAGGGATTACAGAATTTTCACCCAACGTTGTAATAAAATTTTGGACTTTATCCACAACGACATATGGAATTTCCCTAATCACCAAAGTTATATCTTCAAGTATTTTCTTCTTTTTAGATACTAAGAATAATTATTGCCTATTATTCATAGTTACATTTTCTCCCAATCACTAAGTTTTCCTTTTAAGTACTCTTTACCTTCCTACTACTTTTTTAATAAGAAACCTCTAAAGTAATTTCTTCTATAGTTGAATTTAAACTTTACTTGACTATTCAATTGCACCTTACACTCTTAGATTTAAGGTTTCCTCTATGGAAACCATAAGCTTGATTGTGGGTTTCTATTAGAAGGAGGCTTCTTAGTAATTATTAAAAGGGAATACACGTGTGGAGAAATTGTGCTAATAATAGTTGGCATAGTAAATGAAGTCATAGACACAAAAATATCAACACAAACTCATATTGTGGTGAAGAATAAGGATAATAAATCAACAAGTAAAATTAAAACTCTAGATACATTAGAAACTAAGGCTATAATTTCACTTGATGCACCAACAACATAATTGAGACTAGTAGTAACAAATATCATACCCTAATTTTGATTAAATTTAAATAGAAGGTTAGCTCTCAAAATTATATTAGGGGGATCTAAATCCTTAAGAAATATTAGCATACTAACCTAATGTATAACCCTTGAAATATGAAGAAAATATGAAGTACTTTTGAGTTACAAACCTTAAGAAATTCATGAAATACAAAACGTGAGTACACTTTGAAAAAGTTGAAATTTTCTCACATTTTGAGCAATCTAAAGTGTGCTCATGCTTTGTGTAAGTCAAAGTGTGCTCACACTTTAACATGAGTGTGTTTTGGGAAGTCCTAAAAATAGTAAAAAGGAATGACACCTGTGATCTAGGCCCACATTCTTTGTTATTCTCCCGTTTTTGCACGTTATTCAACACAAAAACACTTTTTCATGTTGTTGGAAAAAGCACATGCATATTTACATATTCAACGACCTTTGCACCACCTTTTTTTTTCCAATGTAAAAAGGAGGAAATAATAGAGTTTCTACTTGGAATTTGATTATATGAACTCATATTTTCATGTTTGTAGTATTGCAATGTTAATTATGATTTTTTATTTTAATTTCATATTATAGATTGGTTATTGCCATAGTTTTTACTAATTCTATTAGATTTATATAGAGTTGAACATTGGAAATGAAGCAACTTCATGAAAAGCTATAATTTTTGAGGAGTTTGATGTAAGAATAAAAATGAACTACACATAATTGGGTAGTTTCTCAAATCGAGTTGAGACTATAATTTCCTTGTGAATGATATTTTTCAGTTGTACAATGTTACATTTATTGTCTAACTATAGATCCATAGATGGTACATTGTAATAAATAATAACTAGTCCACTCAATCAATTCATTAAATATATTTCTTGAGTGAAGATGTTTTATATTGACAAAATTTTCAAAGGGATCAAAATTAGGTAGTAGATAAGTGCATTTAGAGAATAATAATGATATTTGAAATATTGGGTTATAATATATACAAAGATTTGTATACTTAGTTGAAGATGGAGATGGAAAAGATAGCTCCCTAGGTTTTTGTATGATGAGAGATGGTTATAATGTCATGAACATGTTATCTTTGATACACAACATTGAAGGAATGCAATGACATGTGAATATAACAAGGGATTCAATTTGGTCTTAAAACCTAGGAACCTCATGAATGTGATAAGAAATGAATGGTGCATGCTATAGTGAGGGATAAATAGTTGTTAGAACATATCCAATGTGGCACAAAAAATTGGGGTCTATTGCTCAAATTAAATATGCAAGGAACTGAATTTCACAATGCAAACTAAAATTAGAACCCCTATTGATGTCTCACATGAGCCTTTGTCATTCAAATCATTCACATAGTGATCAAATATAAAACCTTTGTATAGTTAGGAATGACATGGATTTTGGTCAACTAAGTGTTAGTTTAGAAGATTAGATCTAGTGTCAAGAGCAACAATTATGATAATTTGATAATTTTATCCTACATTACAAGATATTCATTTTGAAAAACTTTTAGGTAATTTATTTAAGACATAAGCACACTAAATTGAACACAAGGTCTAATTATTTGTAAACAAAAATAATAGAAAATCAAAGAACAACTATAAGGGAACACAAACATCTTGTTTTATAAGATAAAAATAGTTCTATTTTGGTCAATGGACACATCATGAATGGCATTGCATTAGTAAATCCAATCATACTGTATTGTGTATCATTCATATTGTTAAAATATATTTTTTTCTTTTTTTTAATGCCTTGGTCAACCTTTATATATCAAGTGTTCATATTGTGCACAACACATTGCAATTGTATAAAAAAGGATTGTGATGATAACCAAACATTAAACATTCAAATACACTAAATAAGTGATTCAATGCATCTAGCAACATGTATAATGCAAAAAATAGACAAGTCTAAGATTTCTTTTAATTTCTAAGAATGATACATTTTAATTCTTTTTTAATTTAATGTATTGTGAAAACTATAATGTTATTGAAAAAATACATCTAAAAAAGAAACTATAAATCAATCCTTCTTATGATTAATACTTATTGTGTCATTGTTAAATATCTTTAGAAATTTTCATCAATATTAATAATTCAAAATAATTTTAGAGTTAATTTTTTATATAAAACCATTGAATACCCTTTAAATTATTAGACATGATTTTATTTTTTAAAATAATAGTACCTAAATGTACTATCAAATAATTATAGGCATAAATATTTATAATTCTTTTGACCAAATAACATATAAAACAAGAGTCACATTGCATAAAGTTCCTACCAATAGTTATTGTTAGGAAGGATAGTTGGTGATTGTAGTTAGATTAGTCATTGTCAAATTTAAACACAATCAATCTTCACAATAGTGTGGTAATTTTGATTAGTTTGAAGGTTTATTTATAGAGAAGTGATTGTCAAAATTGAACACAATCAATGTTCAATAAGTGCAAAGTTGAACTATTTTATTTTCAGATCTAATCATGTTGTTATTACAATGTATGTTGCCATATTTTTCCCACTTATACTAGTATATATTTTTCATGTATCCCTTATTATTGCATCTGCATTTGACTTACTCTCATACATTTGTCTTTTCAAGCCAAAAAATTAGAGATTCAAATAAAAGAAGAATACAGTTACAAATGTGGATACTAATACATGTGTACAAACATAAGAATTAGCAATCAATAAACCTAAATTCTCTACCTTCAGGTTAGGGGATTAGGGATGGTTAGTGTTTTATTTTAGTTTAGTTTTTGTAAGTTAAAGGAATGTTGAGCCTTGAGATTCCTTGTACAAACAACCAAGAAATATGATACTGTCACCTAAAATGATTAAGAAAAATAAGTGTTAAAAGTCCAAGCCAAACAACACTATGCTTAAAGATCAAGAGACCAACTTTCATAAAAAAAAATAGTGAAGAATAAGATGAGGAGAAGGCATTTCCTATAGCATGATTAGTATTTATGCTTGTCCACCTCATGTTTTCAACTCTTTTGAGGGATAACATTTTTGGTTATTTATTCTATTTGTTAGCCCATTTTCAAGGTCTTTTATAGGAATTTTGAGAAGTCATTGAACATGGGAATCTTCACCAAGGATTTCTTCAATGCTTATGTCAAGTCTTTCACAACATTATTAACAATTATATTTCCCTTAATTTATTTTCTACATGATATAGAAAAAGAGATTTATTTCGTTGTGTTGGGAGGAAAGATGACAAAGTATTCCTCAATAATAATTTATTTTTTATGTGAGGATTATGTTAGAAAGTTAGTGTTAACAACCCTTCTTCAACATATCAAAGAAATTTTCAACATAATATGCCTTGAATTAACTTCAATATTTTCATTAAATATCTTCATGATCATAAAACAAGAAGTATTTGTATCCATCAATTATTTATGAAATAACAAGATTTCATTTCTTATTTTTTACACCTTCGCTTCAAGCGAGTACATTATGATTATAATTTAGTATTTGACTAAAAGGAAATTATATGATAGAAATAAAATAATTTAAAATGTGTAACATAAATACGTAAGTCATAAGTTTTAGTTGAGCAAGAAAATATGCATCCTTAATACAAATCTAATTTTACCATGCCCATACATTCAAAACCATTACAAAAGCTTAGAATCTGTAAACATTACATTAATTGTTTAGGGATGTACTTCAAGGAAAAGAGCGGTGGTATAATAATCATCAAGTCATCTTGATCTATGTGCATAAGAGTTCCTTTCTCTAAAACAGACAAATTAGCAAACCAAGCAACACAAATCATCTAGTTTCTCTATCATAAAACTAGGATTTATGTTGGAAATAAATGAATAATCCCATTATGTATTGGTCCCACTGAGGGTGCAATTTGAAATCTAATTAGATGGTGCCCCACACCAAAAAATTTAAAAATTCTTTCCAAAAACATGGCTTTGTGACTATTAAATACTTATTTTGATGTAATATGGCTTCATTTTTTTGGTGAAGGTATTTTCTTGGGATCTGCATATTTGTGCAACTACATGGTACACCTACCTTATGTTGGAATCAAAAATTTGAATTGCAACCACAATTAGTCTCTTTTAATGTTTCTGCATAAGCAATAAATATGTGTTGTTTTATTTGAACAAGCTAACCCCAAGTACTATGTGTTATATGTTAGATAATTTTGTAATCAACTATGCATAATCATTAAAATCTAACATCATGATAACTACTTTTAATAACTTTTAGATTAAATTTGAAGGGAACACAATCTATTGAGAGGGGGGGTGAATCAATAGATCCATATATTTACCATAATTTTTGAAACCTTCACAACTTCTTTATAGATTTTCAACATGAACAACATTGAACCATACAAGCTAGTGAGTAAAGAAATTAAAGCACAACACAAGATAACACAATACACCAGATTTTACATGGAAACCTAAGATGGGAAAAATTGCGGTGAGAAACTCTCACAAGAAGGAATATAATAAGTGAATTTTACAAAGTCATGTAGGCACCAACCTACCAAAGACACCAATCCCCAAATTATTTAGTGGGAGCCAACCTATAGGAGACACCAATCCCCATCAGAATAGAGACACCAATCCCTACCAAAACAATGCAATAGGTAGAACACCAATCCTACTAGAACAAAATTAATGGAAAATTTGAAATTTAACTCCTATATGCACCAGTAGACACTTTGATATTTGCACTCTCTCTTTTCTTCATGCTTTTGCTACAAAAAAACTGTACATCCCACTACAACACTTTAACTGTAACCATATATACATTCACTACATTCATTGACACTTCCAATACATCTAAACATTTGAAATATATACAATGACGTTACATCAACACTCTTCTATGTAGGCCAAGGATCCACACCAACCTAGACAACATAGGGTGGACCTAAATTAAAATTACATGAAACATGTAATATAATGGTCCAAAATGCCACCAAAAGAACTTTACACCTTGCACCACCATGTAAACCTTAAACAGGTCCTATCCTCACTCCACACGATTAAATTGCATTTTGCACACTTGTAGACATTATCGTACATGCATCAAACTTTGAATATCCTAATGAAACTTCTGATATTTCAAACTCCTTGCAAACTAATCTGCGTCACCAAAAACTTGGGAAACTGATAGAACTAGTATAGGCATACTCTCCTTCCAAACCATATAGCTACACCATATTTCTGAAAGAAACACCACCCATATTAATTAATCTCTCTGCCCAAAATATATCCTTCCACACTACCAGACTCATGCTAATTCCATACCTGACATGGTATAATAAGTTCATTAAATATCTAAAGGCGATCATGCCTTAAAAAATCTTGCTTCATGATACTTGAATAGATTAGACAACTTACACAACATGCTTCTGGAATCTTGAGACAACAAATAATATTTCTACTCCTACAATCTTCTTCATATTGACAACCTTTACATCTGACAACCTTGACACCCTCTAATAACCACTACCAATATCAATGACCTACTGATCTATCAGTTTGACATCAATGACAACATATGCTCAACAATCTCCCCCTTTGTCATTGATGGAAAACAAAAAAATGTTGGAGCCACCAAACACACCAAAACAACTGATAAGTCTGAATGATTTATTTGTTGTATCATTTACTCCCCTTGTGAAAGATATGACATTGAACGATATTTATTCTTTCTGAGAAATTCAACATTCACCTTCTTCTTAATTTAGCATTTGCTCAATTCAACACTTGAGCACTTTCTTCCCCTTTTATTCTTTTTGACCAATTTATCATTTTCATCTCACTTTCTCCCCCTTTGACACCAATGACAAAAGATCAACAATTCATTTCTCCCCCTAGCTGGTATACTACAACATCCAAAACCCTATTCTCGGATAGACTCTCCCCGAGTCCATGCAACACTACTTTTGAAAACATTCTACAAAAGTACCAACCCTTCTTGCAATAGGGGGACCAAGCTCACCCTCACCCTATACTTTCCTTTTGAATCAAGAGGAGGGAGTAACAAATCCCAACTTCTATCAGAGAAACTCAAATGTCTCCTTAGGAAGTGGCTTTGTGAATATATCTCACACTTGCTCCTTTGTGTCCACATATTCCAACCTTACTTCTTTCTCTGCAACCTTCTCTCTCAATAAATGATACTTGATTGCAATATGTTTTGTTCTTGAGTGCATCATTGGATTCTTTGAAATGTTTATTGAACTTGTGTTATCACAAAGAATATTGAAAGGGTCTTCAAACTCAACCTTTATTTCCTCCAATTTCTACTTCATCTAAAGCACTTGAGTACAACATGATGTTGCAACAATGTATTCCACTTCTATTATAGATAAAGAAAAAAATTCCTACTTCTTACTCAACCAAGACACTAAAATTTCTCCAAGAAAGAATGCACTACCACTTGTTCTCTTCCAATCATCCACACAACCTACCCAATCTACATTTGTGTATGTTGTAACAATGAAATTTTTACTCTTTGAATACCAAAGACCAAATTCTTCAGTAGCCTTCAAATACCTAAATATCCTCTTCACCACTTTCACATGAGTCTCTTTAGGTGCTACCTAAAATCTAGAAACCATTCCAAATTCATGCATGATATCCAGTCTAGATGTCGTCACATACAACAAACTACCAATAATAGACCAATACAAATTTTGATATGTCAAAATAGAATCATCATCCTTACTCAACTTACACTCAGTAACCGTAGGTGTTGCAATAGGTTTGCAATCTTCCATTCCAAACTTACTTAACATCTCCTTAATGTATTTGTGTTATGAAATAAAAATTCTTTGTCTAATTGAACAATCTGCAATCCCAAGAAGAAAGACAATTCTCCTAACATAGACATCCCAAATTCATTCTGCATAACCTTTTGAAATTTTCTGCACATTTCTTCACTATTACCTCCAAAAATGATGTCATCAACATAAACCACAACTATCAAAAAAATTTCTCCTTCTATTTTTATGTAAAAGTTTATTTCTACACAACCTCTCTGCAAACCTTATTGTTGAAAGTATCCATCCAATCTTGATTTCCAAGCTCTAGGAGCTTTCTTGTTTCCATACAAAGCCTTCTTCAATCTGCAAACATAATCTAGATTATTAGTGCATTGCAATCCTTTTGGTTGTTCAATATATACTTCTTCTTGAATTTTTCCATTCAACAATATTGACTTCACATCCATCTAACACATTGAAATTCTTGAATGTTGAGAGAGCTAAAAACATTTTGATTGTCTCCAGTCTATCCACCAGAGCAAATGTTTCCTCAAAGTCTATGCCTTCAACTTGAGCATATCCTTTGCACACAAGTCTTGCTTTATTTCGAGCCACTTCACCTTCTTCATTTAGCTTGTTTTTGAAAATTCACTTTATTCCAATCACATTCTTATCTTTAGGTCTTGGGAAAAGTTCCCAAGTTTCATTCTTCATGATCTGATTCAACTCCTCCTGCATAGATTTTATCCATCCTTGTTCTTTTCTTGCTTCTTTATATGTCTTAGGTCCTATCTTTGATAGTAAAGAAAAAAGTACTTGTTCTCCTGATCTTTCCAACCTCTTTCGGGTTTAGAACCCACTATCTTTATCACAGGTATAATTTGATATGTAGAGTGATTTTTTTTAGCATACTTAGCTGGAGTTTTTTTCACAACTTATTTTGGATCTTCAATGTTGCTCTGAATTGATTCCTTGTCATCTTCTTCCTCCAAAATAGTAGTACTCTGAATAGTTTCATCAACTTTTACATTTGCACTTTCAATTATCCTCTTCAATATTTTGCTATAACATTTGTAAGTTTTTCTTCTTAGGGAATAACCAAGAAAAATGCCTTTATCTGAGATTGAATCAAACTTTCCCAAATTATCTTCATCTCTCTCGATATAGCACTTGCTCTTAAATATTTTGAGGTTCCTTATTGATGTCAGTATTCCCTTCCATAACTCATATGGAGTCTTCTCTATCTTACGCCTGGTCTGAACTTTTTTCAGAAGATACACAACTATCTGTGTAGGTTCTCTCCAGTACATATCTGGTAGATTTTCTTGACATAGCATTGTCCTTTCCATTTCATGTACACTTTGATTCTTTCTTTCAACAACTCCATTTTGATATGGATTTTTGTAAGGCCTTTCTAATGTTCAATCAAAATTGTGTTTATGAGTTGACACATAATTTAGAGGACAGGTTCTTGACTGAGCAGTTCACCAAACCCTCACAAAGGCTTCATTTAATTATCAACCAGGGATTCATAAGATTTTGATAATGTTGGAACTATATGTGCATTCATGGATTCTACATGGCCTTTATTAGTGAGTATAGGTAGTTTACACTTGTACAGAAAATAGTAAAGGCTAGAAAAGGGAAATAAAGCATTTACTTACAAAATAGGGGAAATAACCTAACCTGTTACTTATGCTACAAGTACCTTTTGCTTAAAACTATAATTTCTAACTTCTAAGACTAAACTTTATAACTAACTGCTACCTCTTTAACTCCTAACTATTTAACTTCTCCAATGGACCTACTCAATGTACTATTATAGAATGCAATTCATGCACCAAATTATCATTTATGGGATTCATACATACAAGTGAGAATTTGATAAATAGATATAATATTGAACATTTAATCTAGTACAAAAGGTAAGATGGGTTGGCATACCTCAAGTGTCCTTTCGGTTGTTTTACCCACAAGGAATATCAACATGTACTATTGATCAACAATTCATGATGGTAAACTAAAACTCCTTTTACATATAAATTAAACTTCTCATAGTTTGAAAAGAGCCTTCAAAATATTTCCCATTTAGAAGTGCATATCATTATAGCTTAATAACAAAAAAACTAACAGCAATGAAGCATTGTCTAATAAAACAAAAACTATAACTAGAAACTATATCCTAAACTAGATCTGCTCCTCAACCACATCACAATATATATAGTCACAGGAGGATTTTTATTCACACAAGGACTTAAAAATAAAACCATGTACCCACTCTCCCTCAAGAATAGGGAGAGGACTAGCCTTTGTAATTGAAAACCATAATTGAAAAAGAAAGAAGGAAAGTAAAACTAAAACTCCGCCCTAATGGTTTGACAAAATGCTCCATGAAAACTACCACGTCATGGCTTTCCTTATCAAAGTAGACTCCTTCTTCCTCCTATCATCTTATTCGGTGATTTGGTGACTCATAGTTGACCATTTCAATGGTCACCTTCATTACTTCCTGGAACTGTTGTGTTTTAAACATTCTAAATTCTCTCGTGCAACTACATATGATCCTTTTTCTGCAAGTTGGAAAACCAATTGTTGTGGGAGCTATAGTTTTGGCTGTAAGAGGTTAACTTCATCTAAAGTATACATATAATTAACAATCATGAATTAAGCATAGAATCATACTGAATTTTATGAACATTCACACATCCATACATACAAATACCATCATATCATAATTATATTTCCACACACTAAATTTTGGTTTAAGATGCATGAAAGATATAAAAGATGTATAAGTTTCAGGATTATTTGTGAAATTAGCAGATTAAGATGTTAAAATACATAAACTAAATGGAAGAAAACTAGATATTATCTAGACCCAACATTCCCCTCAACTAGAGTATTTGCTTGTCCTCAAGAAACTTTTAAGTCTAGAGGTTATACTTCAGAGCTATTTCTTTGAAATTTTCTACAATATCAACTCCCTTTGTCTGTTTCAGATAATAGCCTTGATAACATGAAAGCTTTGCAAACCTTATATTCTCTACTGCTTCCTCTTCCCCATGTTTCTTCCCTATCCAATGTGGTACTGGAAAGAGGAGAATAGGTGGATTAAAGGTGAGTGAAAACCATCTAATTTCATTATCCTTAGCAATTTCTATGTACTTATGAGATCTTCATACAATGGCTCAAAAATTATAAAGGGAATGTGGTTCCTTTTTCTTCAACTCACCTGGGTTATCTCTTCCCATATCTTCTACACAAACTTGAAGGTTTGATTTATAGGTCTTATAGCTAGTTGCTTCATTCTCATATAATTATGTTCTCTAATATTCATTATTTTCTTCCCACACCTCTATAATCCAGAAGCTTTGACCACTTATCTATGATTGCATTGGTATCCATTTATTCTTTTTGAACTATAAAGTAATGGATTTTTCCTTTTCATTGTATTCTTATAAAAATTTTCCCCTTTGTTGTTCATTTTTGATGTAAGAGGCCAAAGCTCTAATTTGTAGGTCTCCCAAAAATATCAACAAATTTCATTCAATCTCATTTGAGAGAACAAATTTATGCAAGTAGAACTCACATAACTGGTCATGCATGTCTGGTGTAGAATCAAAGACAATATCTAAAAAAACAAATTTTATATTCATGAAAATTGGTAAATCACTAATCAACTGATTGAACTAGAAAAAAAAAATTATTTTCATGCAAAAACAATACATAAACCCTTACAGATGATTTACATTTTAGCAACTATGCAATTTTGTTTGTTATCTCTCCAATTCTCACTTCAGCTTTTTCACTTTTGCCTCCTACTATTCAATTTCCCAATGTGTTTGGATATTAATTCAACTTTTTCTTTCTCTCAATCCTTCTTCTTTTGGGAGAACTCTTGGGTTATTTTCCATAATTCCACACCCAAGGACACCATAGTTGGGCCAATGGGGGTTCTAACCTGAGGAATTGAACCTTGAGATACTAGTTCTTTGCTTCATGATTCAACCATAGCAAGTTGTGCAAGTATCCCTAATTTAGACCCAAGCTCAAATTTAGAGGGCTTCTCTAATTCTTTAATTTTTGCATCCCTGTTAGTGTCCCTTTGTTGATGCGTTTTTTACAAATTTTCCAATTATTTTATTCTTTCCATGGCTTCCTACAATTATTTACCAATATTATTTTCTCCTATAAAAATTTCTTCATCCTTTTCCAAAAGCTATTCATCCCCCATTGTACTGGTGTATTTACAACCCTCTAAATAAAGGCTCTTTGAGGATCTCCTTCTCATTTTATTTTCTACAAAAACATCCTCTAAATCAGATACAAAGGTACTTGTATAGTACCAAGATTATGCAACTGGTGTATTTACATCTCAAGTGGAATTCCCCTCTAATTTTGAGTATGTTTCAACCATCACAACATCCTCTTCTTGATTTTTAACTGACCTTCTCTGGCCCCCTTTCTCTTTAGGCGGTGTGATTGCCTCCTAGGCTTTTTGGATTTATTATGCCCTTTTACAAGTGCAAAAGAAGAGGGTCCGCTTTTTCTTTTCTTTCCTTTTTTATTTTTTTCTAGAAACAGGGGTTTCTTGTTCATCCCTTGCTACAGGTTTCTTAACAGAGGTTGCAGGGTGAGTTTCCTACAAGCCCTACTCCTCTAGCTCTCTTGTGTTGTGGGTAGGTGACACAACAGGGGAGCCAAAGGGCATTTACCTTTCTAGAATAATAGGTTTTTTTGTTATTTCTAGAATAATAGGTTCTTCAAGGATACTATTTATATTGTTACAATTAAGAAAAAATTCCAAAGAAACATTTGGAAATTGAGTCCTAAGACTCCTCTTTATCAATAATGTGACCAAATAGAAATGATACAATGTTGTATTATTCCTTTTCTTCTTATAAATAGATGACATTCTCTTTAACAAAGTATACAAGAAATTTGGAACATTCACATGCCTACCATGGTGAAGATGACTCAATAGTTTAAAATGAACTGTATATAACAAATATTATCTTCCATCACATAACAATTACTTAAGTATGTAGGAAGCAATTGAAGCCCGAATCCAGGGTAAAGATAATTGTTTAGTAATTTGAGAAGAGGATTCCAAGTTTTCTCTTGGTTGCCTGAATTCATTCCTTGCAACAATAACATTTTCCCTAATTGGAAACTCTTCACCTTCATGTGGCAATCCAAACACTTCAGCTATGGCAGCTTTTGAGGCATCTACCCTTAATCCTATCAAAATTGCTTCATCATTATGTAATGTGGCAAAAAATTATTGGGTCATAACCTCATTAAACTTTGTGAGCTTTAGAAAGTACTCTAACCAATCGACTTGTTGAAAAATAGGCAATACTAGCATGCCATCTAACAACTAGTGTTTCATTGGTTCCCTATGGATTATATCACCTCCCATGGTAATGCTCTATTGTTATACAGTCTCTCTAATTCCTCAATTTTTCTTTGTTCTTGTTCAATTTTTTGTATGCCACCCAAAATACACCACTTCCACTATGTTTGTATGATGTAACCTCTCAATTCAGTCACCTCAAACCCTTTTCTCTCCTCTAAGCTTGTGTCTTTTAAAAATGCAGGAAAATAAATGACAAAAATCTTTTGCAGAGAGTTTTTTTTTTTTTTAAATAAAGAACAACCCTCCCCCCAAATAAATATATTGTTTCCTCACTTAAAAGATACGGTTTTGGTATAGTCTTAAATGTAAAGTAGTGGAAAATAAATTAAGATATGTGTAGTATAACTCAGAGGAATTTGAAGTGAAGATCAATTCATGTGAAGTAATTGATGACTAACTATAACATGATTTGAAGCGACTTTCCTTGATTGCAATGAATTTCATGCAGTAGTAATTTGAAGTCATGTGTGACGTTTTGTAAATGATGGATTGAAAAGGTTGTGGAGTGTAAAGAATAGGTGAGGTAAGATTAATTACATGATATGTTGTAATTGATAAAGGTGGTAGGATGGCTATGTGTAAATGAATGTAAGTAATGAAATGGAATATGTGTTGTTGCATGGAAAAATAAATAGGATATGAAATGATAGGAATGAAATGAATGCAGATATAATATGAAATGTATAATAGACAAGTGCTATGGGTGCTTGTAGTATCAGGTCCAAACTGTAAGTTTGTTGCCTTCAGGCGTGATGTTGCAGGTCTTTATTGCTTGTGTGGCTATCTTAAAAAATGAATGTTGTCATTTATCACCTATGCAGTGTGTGCACATAAAATATGTGATGAAATTATACATGTGGAACATCAATGGGTGAGCTACATAGCTTGTCTATTGATTCATTTGTAGAACTTGTTGTCTTTGTTACTAAAGTTTCAACTGTAGGTTCAAATTGTTGAATTAATGCAAAAAGTCATCCTTCTGCAATGATTTCTTGTAAAGATTCAATTTATGTTCATTAACTAGCAATGAGAATCTGACTTCATCAATTGTCTATAGATGCACTACTCCATTTGGAAATAATTGTTTTATCTCATATAGCCCAAGCCATCTAGTTTTCAATTTCCCTTTATAATCTTTGTATTAGGAGTCATAAAGCAAAGCCCAATCACCTGCACTAAATTCCTTTGTCTTAATAAATTGATCATGCTAATGGATCCTTTAATTTTAGATAACTTTAGTGTGGTGTATGGCTTCCATTTTGATTTCATCTAGTGCATTTATGTTATGCAATCTCTCCTATTTTTTTGTTGATAAATCCATGCTCAATGTGACTATTGTCCTCAATGTTTTATACTCAAATTCTATAGGAATTATTGCTTTATTTCCATACACCAGTTCATATGGTGTAAATCCTATTATGGTCTTCCAAGTTGTTTTGTATGCCCAAACTGCCTCAGGCAATTTGGATGCCCAATCTTTCCTACAAATTTGTTCTATCTTTGTGAGAATGTTTTCAATTTCCCTATTGGTGACTTTCACTTGCCCATTGGCTTGAGGGTGGTAAGGTGTGGACTTCATGTGTTTGATCTCATATTCTTGAACTAATTTTGTGATCAGCTCTGATGTAAATTGAGGTCCTTGGTCTGTGAAAATCTCTCTTGGAACTCCATATCTTGTGAATATGTCTTCACAAAGAAACATTTCCACATTCCCATCTCTTGAAAATTGTAAAGCCTTAACCTCCACCCACTTTGTAAAGTAATCTATGTAGACCAGTATGTACTCTTTGTTGTTTTATGTTGGTGAAATTGGGCCAGTAAAGTCTAATCCCCATTTTTCAAATGGTGTTATTGCTAATTGTGGCTACAATGGAATTTCATCTATTTTTGTTGGTCTTCCCATTCTTTGACATCTAGCACAACTCCTAGTTTACTTCACTACACCTTTATGAATAGTTGGCCAATAATAGCCAGTGTTGAGAATCTTAAGATCTATCCTTTATTTTGTAAAGTGTCCCCCACAAGGTTCATCATGGAATTCTCTGAGGATATCATATACTTCATCTTCTCTGATGTGCCTTCTCATTATGTTTTCTGGGCCTATGTAGAATAAGTATCCAACTATCCAAGAGTAGGGAAAAATCTTGTGAACCAATTTTTTTCTCCTGGTGATAAATGGGGTGGTGTATTTCCTACTATAAGATAGTTGTAAATATTTGCATACCAAGGTGTATGCAAAGATAGAGATATAAATGCTCATTTGGGAATGAGTCATCAACATCTTATTTTGATTTGGTTGGTAGTTTGGATAGAAAATTTTCCACTACATTTTCTTTACTTGGCTTATTCATAATGTTGATGTCAAATTCTTGAAGCAACAATAACCACCTAACAAGCATGCAACCAACCACTAGTTTGTTCATGAGATGCCTTAGTATTGTGTGGTGAATGTGTATGAACATTGAATACCATGTAATATAATGTCTGAATTTTTTATTGCAT
>VDFB02227820.1:0-12267 GCA_007258455.2 Sequoia sempervirens
GTTATAATAATTATGTAATGTTTATGTTCATTCAACTAGGTAAGTACCCGGTGAAAGATATGAATGTATATATCGAGCCTCTTATTGACGAGTTACTAAAGTTATGGAATGGCGTCACTATGTATGACGTCTCCAGACCAATAGGACAAAGACAATTTCAATTCCATGCAATACTTGTATGGACAATTCATGATGCCCCAGGGCTAACACATTTTTGTGGTATGTTATAACGTTCGACTGCACTTTAACAATATTTAATTTGATGAAGTAGATATCATGAATATTTTTTAAATAATCTATTCATTATATATAATTATAAAAATTGACATATTTAATCCAATTATATATCATCTTGCAGGTCTTCAAACAAAGGGAAAATTTGCATGTCCAATTTGTGGTGCAAAGATGAAATCTCGTCGTTCAACAAGTTTAGGAAAGTAGGTGTTTGATGAGTATGGGCACTTCCTCCATAGAAATCATAAGTATTGAACCTACTTGAAAACATCTTTTCAATGGGAAAGAGGAGACTACATCAAAACCACGAAGAATGTCACCTTACATGGAAGTTGGAATATAATAGAATCAATCATGAGGTTATACATTGGATCAAATTGTTTATCTATCATATATGATATATTTTGAATTTATATTTTATATTGTGTTGTGTTTACTCATGTTGTAATTGACAATGATTGTCATTGTTAATTTGTTTATATATGCTTCATGAGAGGTCGTTAAAGGGCATTAATGGCCCGGCTCCCACAAGGGGACTTAAAAGTTATCAGGACAATTTAGTAGAGTTTGCCCTACTATGAGGCGACTAAATTATGCATTTGTTTGATACAATGCATATCGGAAAGGAGAATATAAACGAGAAATGTTATGGAAAATATTGAATGACAAAAGAAAAATTGTAAAATTTGTAGTGACATTCAAGAAGCCAATCAATACAATCAAAAATGTCATTGAATTGAATAGTGATGGAATAAATTAATATAAAGTGCCCTTCCTTGGTTATTAGGAGCAACAAAGCAATTCTATAAAGGGTGTACAAAATTCGGTTTCCACGGGTTCTTGTGAACATAAACAATATAATAACAAAGAAGATTGAATTTGGGTGGGATGGCAGTGTAAGAATTGGCTATGAAGGTAGCCACCCAAGATCTAGAGGCCTAATAGAAGCACAAATGGAGAGAAAATAATGTGACAAGAATAAAGCACATTCAATGTCAATAATGAGATGATGAGAGAATGAATTTACTAATACAATGTACATAGGAGACCCCTTGGATATATAGCCAAGGTGAGAATGTAGGAGGGGCTCAGAATTATGACAAGTGTAAGTAATCTCTTATGACATGTGACAATAAGGAAAGTTATCACTCCCACCTAAAATTGGAAGAGGGATATTAATGTGATAAAATCTCCACAAAAGGTGGTCCTTACAAAGGTGGAGAGATAATCACATGATGTGTCCACAAAAGGTGGAAGTGATGTGGTAATGACATGTCAAGTCCACCAAAAGTGGAAAATCTCCAACAACCTCCTATGTGGTCCCTAAGTAAACTTAACTAAGGTATAATTATGACCTAGGACAAGGTACAACACATTTAATTACACCAACACCCCCCCTTAAGTGCAACTTAGGGAGAATGTACACAAATGTAAACAATGAAAGATGGGTCCCGGCTACTAGGCCATGTTAGGTACCCATGTACACATGCAATGAAATCTCTCACAAGTGGAGTAAAGATAGAAAAACCCAGTGGGAAAAAACTACCCCCCAAAAAAGAGATGAGATACAAAAGTCTATGAATGTGGCATGAGAAGAAAAAAACCCCATGTGAGGAAAAAGTCCCCCCCATACAAGAGAAGAAGAAGAGAGACAAGGTAGCCCCCCTTCAATGTACAATGATCACCCATGGAAGATGCTCGAGAAGGAATGAAGAAGCTGCTCCAAAACTGTTGAACAATGTTCCTCCCCTTAGGAAGAAACAATTCCAAAGGTGCATGAATGAAGTCTCCCCAATCCACAAGTGAAGAAGGAAGAACCCTCAAAATAGAAGAAGTCTTTGAAATCTGCTCAAATGTCCTTGTGTTGATGCTGAAAGATGCCTTTCCCAAACCATGTGAAGCTGCAATGTAGTCACCTCCAGGAATCTGTGAGAAACCCTTTGCAACAACACTCTGATCCGCTGAAAAAGACAACTCAAGATCTAGCAAGGATGTAGGTAGAACATACTCCAAAGACAATGTCTCCTCAAGAGAGAAAGTGGCCTCCTCCAACTGCTGTACATATGCATCCACAATCACATCAACCTCAAAAGATTGATCATGTAGACGAGGGTCAGAGTGTTCCCTCGCAACAACTAAAGAAGAATCACCTTCATTAAAGAGAAGATGTAAGGAATCAAATGTGTCTCCCAAATCTGCAATGTAGGACTCCACAAACAAACTGCCAATGTCTGTCAAGTAGTCATCCCATGAAGCTGCTACTGGAAGACAAGGTATGCACTGTTGCACTGAATCACAAGGTACTGAAACTGTCAGAACACAAGTATCATCTGGTACATCAGTTAATGTAGGAGATGGAGAATCAACAATAGGCTCAAGAACCTCAGGAGTGGAAAGCACTCCAAGATTCAAGTAACCATACTCAATCTCCTCAAGTGTGTCCACACTAGGGTAAACTGAATCATCAATAGGAGCAAAATATGAGAAGGTGTAGAACCGAGAATGATCATCAACCTCCCCAACTGCAATAAGAGCCCTGCTATGCAAATCCCAAACAATGACAGAATCTGGTGTGAACTCTACACTTTTTCCTGAACCACTATGTGTAATCTAATAGATGGAAAGGATGTTCCTTGACAAAGTAGGTACACATAGAACATCATTAAATGCTCCATCTTCAATGTCAATAGAACCCTTCCCACAAACTGCCAAAGATGTGTTATTGGCCATCAAAATGGGTGGTGATGAACAAGAATCGAATGAAGAGTACATATCCTTGGATGAAGTCATATGATGCGAAGCTCCTGAATCAAGGATCCACCTATCTGAATTGGAATCTACAAAAGCAAGAAATGCTTGCCCCTTATGTTTCTCATAGTGAGATGATGAAGAAGGAGATGAGATTGATGTTGTTGCCATGAGAGTTGTTCCTTTTCCCTTAGAAGAAGTGGAAGGAGATGAGTCCTTCTCTTGATATGTAGCTGGCAAGTTGATGTTGTTCTTCTTAAGGATGTGTTTCAACTCATCAATTTGCTTAATATGACAATGATGCTCATCATGACCAATCCTTTTGCAATATGCACATGTTGGTTGCTCCCTCTTGTTTGAATTATTGTACTTCTTTGAAGAAGATGAAGTTGAGCTTTGTTGTGGAGGAGTGGATTGTTTGTTCTCTCCTTGTGGCTTTGGTGAAGATTGCTTTTGGTCCTTCCCTTTGCCTTGCTTATTGTTTCCATGATTGACCACCAATGCTTTTGAAGTTGAAGACTTGAGAATTCCCATTTTCATCAACTTATTTTGCTCAAGAATCAAAAGATCTATGAGAGCCTCAAAAGATGGTGTTGTGAAGTTGCTAATTGTCAATCTTTGAGTTTGAAAACTTGAAACAAAGGCTGCATACTCAACTGGAAGTTTATCCAACAAGTTGAAGACCAATTGATCATCCTCTTTTTCAATACCACAATCTTTTAGTTGTGCTCTTAGTTCATTTGCCTTAGTGACATAATCCTGAATTGTATCAAAATCCTTGGGATCAAGGCTTAAGAGATCATGTTCAAGTTTGTATCCCTTAACCTTATCAACCTTGCCATACAAAGCATAAAGCTTATCCCAAGCTTCTTTAGCTGTAGTACATTTATCAACATGAAAAATGAGATCATCCGAAATGAACTTTCTTAGTGTACCCAATGCCATAGAAGTTTTAGTGAGCCAATCCATAAATGCTGTTGGATCTGCCTTAGGATCTGAAGGTGCAGTTATGGTTCCATCAATGTAGTAAATTAAACCTTTTTCCATTAGTTTACTCCATGCACGTACTTTCCATGTACCATAATTATGTGCAATTAAGAGTGGAACTTTAGATGAACCCATGATGGAATGAAAGAGCACAAGAGAGAAAATAGGAACAATCACACAAGATACACCCCCCAAATTCACTCAATCAAAGTACCCCCCCGCAAATAGATAATTTTGGCACTTTATAATGTAGTGCGTGTACAATAGGCCACTTGCAACTTGGCTAAGCGGGCTTATGATTTCTAATTTACAACTTGCCAATAAAGAGGCTGATAATAGACTAGAATGAATAAGCAAAGACCTACATTCAGATCTATGCAATACAAGTGCCAAAGAGGCCAAAAAAGACCATATGCTGAAAGTACAAAATCCACTCAAGATCGCTTCAAACTCATTGTAGATTCAAGAAGTAGACGGAAAATCATGCACTTTCAAAAAAAATGGCACCTGAAAAGGAGTTCATATGAGCCTGAATGAAGCCTCTGAAGTTGCAGAAACGGTGACAAGATAGGTACAGTGATGAGAAACTGTAAATTCTGGAAAATCTGCCAACCAAAATAAGAAACCAAGTACACCACTGTGAAGTACATGAAAAATTAGCCCAAATAAAAAAAAATTGCTCCAAAAAAGGAGCAAAAATGAGCAAGATATGAGCCTCTGAACTTGGACTGCAAATTCAAAACTCTGTATTAAATTTGACGTCCGGATGATCGTCAAAAAAGAATATACCCTACCTGGAGGAATATTCGTTGAACTTTAGGATTAAAATTGACGGGTTGAAAGCCGTCACCAGTGGCAGTCCATTTGCCAGAATATTCTTCAATGATGCCCATCCGGTATTTGTTTTTTTTTTGTATTCCGACTGCCGGAATATGCTCGTAGAAATCAGAATATGCTTGTCGGAAGATTCTTTGGAATATTTGCCGTCGTTTATGATGTCGGCTGCTGGAAAATTGCTGTTGCCGGTTGAATACCGACCACCTGCCAGATTAGAGGGGATGGGGTTGGCGGGGCCACCTGCCTGCGCCACGTGGCACCGGCACCGGTCGCGTATAGTACCCTGCCTGCGCAGGGTACTAATAATTTTTTTTAATTTTTGATTTGATTTGATTTGATTTTTTGAATTTTTGATTTATAAAAAATAAAAAAAACATTACAATTTTTGATTTATACAAAATTTTATTTTTGATTTATAAAAATCAAAAATCAAAATAAATTACCAAAATAAAATCTGCCAATTTTACAAATGAATTTATATGGGCATAATTTAAAAATTTTGTAAAAAATTTTTCAAAAATTTTCAGCTGAAATCAAAATTTCCAAACTATAGAAATTTTCAGAAAATTGAAAAAATACCCCAAATAGGCGAATTTTTCAGATCTGGAGCTTCCGATATCCGATTTCGACGAAACGAAAGGCAATCTTGACTGAAAATAGCTTCCCGAATGCAATGGTGGGCTCAGATTTGGTGTAGAATGCTCCAAAATGCTGCTGCAACATAAGGCCAAAAATGGAATCCTCTAAGAATCTCTCCAAATGACTAACCAAAGGCACTTCAGTTGCTCTGATACCATGTAAGAATTGGCTATGAAGGTAGCCACCCAAGATCTAGAGGCCTAATAGAAAGCACAAATAAGAGAGGAAAGAATATGACAAGAATAAACTATATTCAATGTCAATAATATGAGATGATAGAATGGTACTAATACAATGTATATAGGAGACCCCTTGGATATATAGCCAAGGTGAGAATGTAGGAGGGCATAAGATTATGACAAGTGTAGTAATCTTATGACATATGACAATAAGAAAAAGTTATCACTCCTCCTAAAGTGGAAAGGGATAATGTGATAATATCCACAAAAGGTGGATCACCCACAAAAGGTGGAGAGATAATCACATGATGTGTCCACAAAAGGTGGAAGTGATGTGGTAATGACATGTCAAGTCCACCAAAAGTGGAAAATCTCCAACAACCTCTATGTGGTCCCTAAGTAAAGCTTAACTAAGGTGTAATATGACCTAGGACAAAGGTACAACACATTTAATTACACCAACAAAATGCATGATTAGCATACTTTCATTAAGGTAATTATTACGGTATATTATATACACTTGTATAATGCATGTACTTTTAAGTGTATTGTGTTTACTACTTTTGAAAAATAATGAAAACATTATTTTATAATTGTTGCATGATACGTTCTACCTCTATCTCTCCCAGGACAACTTTGACAACAATGTGAAGCAAGTTATATATGATCTTGGAAATACATGAGGTAAGTAGCGAATTTGTTCAATTCACTATACATCTTATAATTGCCATTTGTTTTACTTGTTATGTAATATATTGTATGTTTTTGTTAAATATAGTTAATATATTTGTGCCTTGAATCACTTGTAGATGGCTATCATCTAAAAGAAATCCATAAAGAAGATATAAATTATTGGAAGAGAAAAATTCCTGTCTAATGTGTGAAATGCAAAAGTGTCTACCTTCGACATTTTTCAATGCACAAGAACACTACCTCATACACCAAGTTGAGGAGATTGAATTGTGTGGACCTGTACACACAAGGTCAATGTGGATGGTTGAGAGGCACTTGAAATTTTTGAAGGCTTTGGTTAGACAAAGAGCACATCCTGAGGGTTCTATGGTGGAGGGATATATGGTATACCAGGCATGGTGTACATTAGTGAATATCTTCCTAAGTTTGCAGCAAAGATCCATTTAGATGCATTTGGGATCCCAACTCCATTAACAAATTCGAAGGGGAGTACCTGTTGGGAAAAGGTAGATTGAAGAAAGTGAGAGGTAATTATAAGATGGTCATGGAGATTAATTGGAATACATTTTACATATGGTTTTTATGTATATTGTACTTATTTAATTTTTAATCTTCAATATACATCAATTATAAATTAAGGTCGTGTACTGTGGTATTTAACTAATTATACGTCGATTGTGAATTTCAATTTATTTTGGTATAGTTGGTCAAGAGTGGGATGCACTACATTTGTACGTCGTGAACAATCTTGATTGGATGATGGTATGGATTGAACGATGTCAACAATCTGGTCACACATTAACATGGGAAGGTGTGGTTTCATTGGTTAAAGAAGCTCATCGTAATGGAGATTCCAATGTTACACAAAGGGAAATTGATTTAGCATATGGTTTAAGAGATAAACAGGTACGTATAAATATATTAATCACCCATATTATTTAATTATTTTCAATTATATTGATGTATATATATGTTGAGATTGTTTTCTTTGCATACATTCGGCCAAGAATAAATATGTTTATCAACTGACGATATTGCAATAATTTTTACATGTTTGACATATTGTAGGAAACACCACAAGGCTATGTAATGAGATTGCAATGGTTGTAAAATTTTTGAATCAAAGATGTTGGATGACATGAAGAAAACTTGTGTGATTACGAGTATAAGCTGCGGTCTTTGGTGACTAATGTTTCATCTAGAAGCAACATACATCCAGTCTCAAAAATTGATACTATGGGATTTTTGGATGATATACTTGAGTGTGACTTTAGATCCTTGATTAATTTTGTTCATGCGTCCTATAGTACATAGGCTACGATTGAATGAAAATGATCTGAGAGAACTATTATTGAACATGATAATGGATTTACCATGGATTATTACAAGGTTGATTGAGCAAGCTGAAATGAGCCTATGTTCTTCCAGCCAATGTGGCCGAGGTATTTTACTCCGAGAGGTTCGGGTAGAAGTATAATGCGGTGGAGAGAAGAGAATGCAAAAGAACTAGAAGATGATGTAGATGATGATCGGGATCCTCGATTTAGTTGGTACTGACGAAGATGTCGAAGAGGAGGAACTAGATGATGATGATGTAGGAGTTAATGTTCATGAAGATAACATCTATGTAGACGATGACATTATTGAAACTGATATTGATGACGATGATGATGATATGACCCATCCTTACAATGTCGAATCTGGATCGGATGATACAGACAAAGAGTTGGACGAAGAAGAAGATCAATGATATTGAAATGTATAAGTTACTTCATTATATTATCTATTTGATATTAATTTCTTGATAGAATTATATTTGACTTATGTGGTTACATAATTAATTCATGATGTTTTTAATTTTTATGCCATTCCATGATTGATTAATGATGTACTTTTTAATGTTTGAAGGTCAAAAATTAAAACATTTCAATAAGTGATGGTAACAACCTTGAAATTGAATTATTGTTTTATGTTTCATGTGATCATAAAAGATTAAAGAAGAGTCGATTGTAGGAATTGGTTGTTAATTGGTTGATGTGTATGTTGGTTCTTTTTACAATGTAACTAGGTTTGTCTTCTAATATACCCTATAGGGTGTCAATTCCAATCGAGAGAAGCTGACTCGAAGGACTTGGACCAACTGACGAGGACTTTAAAAGCCTAGTACACTTTGGGCTCTGCAAGACCCGGGAGGGTGATCCCTTAATGAGTTTACAACCTCTGCACCATTATTATAAACAACATTAACAATAGCAGATGATCTCACTTAATAGCTCAACACAATAAGATAATATCAACTAGAATTGGTTGTTCATAGACAATATCAACTATCTGGAGCTTGAGATAACTAAACATAATCCATTGTATAAGATAGTCAATGATTTACCGTAGCAAGGCGTAGGCAAAGCAAACAAATCTTGAACTACATGAATAATTACAACTTAGATCGATTATACATATATCCATTCGCAGTCAATTCTTAAGCATCTATGGGTTTACATAATAGATTTAATACATCACATATAAGATCCCTAAAAATATTGCATTACAATTTCATCGGTGTGCATTCTAACCCAGGACTACTTATCAAATCCTTATACAACACATATCCGCCTATAATCCCATTCAAGCATTTTGATTAATTCCTTGAATTAAAGCTAAAATAGAATCATACACACCACAATAGTGAGATGGATAAAACAACCCTTAGTTATTTCATTCAAAGTTCAGATATGCATGTACAATGGAGAGACATGAGCTCGAATTTTCATTTCAACTCAAATACTAGTACTGTTATACAATATTAAATCTCTATGAACTCAAAACCTGTTACATAATGACTCAAACCCTAAATTGCATTTCTCTAAAACCATCAAACTTTACAATTTGCTCTGCAACTTCACCTAGACTCGACAAAATTTATCTAACTTGCTAACTCGTACTTTTGGCCTTCAAATCCTTCTTATAGAAAATGAAGGAGAAAAAAAGCACCGGGCCAAAAAGTACACCTGTCACCAGTCAATTGGAGCACCTGGTGATATTCCACAATTTGTTACAACAGCCACCACCTTGAAAAATATTCTTGTTCAAAAATCATTACAACAGGAATCATCTTGGAGCATATTCTCGTTCATCATATCGGTGGAGGAAGGTTGATACAATAACAAAAAACCACGCGAAACCCATGCCAAGAAAGTCATCCATGCAAAATTGGAAACGTTGTAACCGCAGTATCTAATTTGCCACCTATCGGTAGCCCACTCTTTTTACTTATCATCATTCAAATACTTAGCCACCCACCTCTGGTATTCTTCGTCACTTGGCCAGTCAAAATCAATCACCTCTTTTACCTTTTTACTATAAGGAAAATACTTTACTGCTACCTGATTAGCATCTCTTTCAAAAGATTCCAAAAATGAGCCGGTACCAATAATCTTATCCATACAATTTAACAACAAATCATAATCTGAGTCATCACAATTTTTTTTAATTTGATTATTGATGACTCTACTTAGCCTGATCTGCCGGTGTTGGGTGTTGCGATTTCCCCTACTCATGGGTTATATCGGAGTAGCGATTATTATTTACCCCAATCATTGAAGTTCTTTACCAACTCCCTAATCTTCCTACTTAGATCATCTGGTAAGGTCTAAAAATTTTGTAACGATTTAACTAATATATAAGTAGGCTTCAATGATTGGGGCCTGTTATTTGCATCAAACCTTGAGGCTTTAGTCATAACATCTAGATTATTTTCCTTAGGGATCTAATTTTGAATTATTAGAATCACTATCTCCTTATCCCTATCAATATTATTTATTGCTTCAGATAGCAAAGAATACAAAGAATGTATAGAGGGCAGTTTATTATCCATCTTTTTATTTAAATGCTCCAAAACAAGAGTAACAATTTCTTTTTCTTTTGAAAGAAAACCCTCATCTTTTACCCTTAGTGATTGATGTAATTGATCAATTTCCCTTATGAGATGCCTCTTTGTTGGATCAACAGAGCACTTTGTTTCTTCATCAACTTGTTCGAGAGGAGGGGTAAGAGCAGGATTTTGAATGGAAGACCACGGTGTAGAAACATTTGGAGAAGCAGGAGGCATTGACCTTGCTGTGGGAGGTGATGTGCTGGTTCCTGGAGCATTGGATGTTTCCCCATTATGTCTATACTTGAACCTTTCTACTTCAGTTTGCAGCTCAACATTTCTCTATTGCATTTTACTATATTCTTCAACTAAAATGTTATATACTTCTCCATTAGGCTCTTTCTTTGACCTCCCTCCCTTTGTGATCTTTTGGGCCAGATTTGGCCACATTCCCACTTGATTAAACTAGTGGCTTGGTTGTTGGCCAGTCACCACGAAGCCCTCGCCCATTATTAATCCTCCTTTTAAATTTGGATTAATATCAACAATGTTGGCTTTTCTTCCTTGTGGAGCCAATGCCCAAATTGCCAAGATCTCATATTCTTCACTGAAGGCATAATTTTGTAATGCTGCCTTAACTTCTTCTTCAGAATCTTGAAAAGGATTCTTGGACTTCATAATGGCACTGAAATCCACTGCATCCGCGATGTCCCATTCAGGAAAAATCAAACCACCATCTGATTCACTAGTTGTCTTCCTTCTTGAGGAGTGATGTTTTTGAACTCTTCCATTAGTTCAGCTTTCACTTCTTCATCATTCTCCTGATCTGACCTGTCAGGCCTTGGTTCTCTTCTCTCCTTGCATTTATTTTGATATTCCTCAAATTTCATCCTCCATGTCAATTGCAAGAATATAGGAGTCTTTACAAATGCATTGTCATCTAAGAACTCCTTGCAAGCCTCCATTCTTGCATCCTACACACTCTTACCCTTCATATCCAAATCGGATAGAACCAATTCAACTGACCTAGGAGGGGATAGCATACCAACCTGTATGTCTTAATCAGTAACAATAATTTCATCTGTGAGATCCTTAGGTATGTGATCAGTTCTTTGCTTCTTAGGGCTTGGCTTAGGTGGTGGTGATGGGGGACTGCGATGTGGTGAAGATTTTAATTCAATAATTTTGACAACCCCAGGTACTTTGAATTTTGGGCCTGGTTGTGAAGGGGCCTTCATTATTTTCTTCCCTTTTCTGTCTACTTCTTTCTCATCACTGCCAGTATCCCTTTTCCTCCTATAGATGGGCCACCTTTCTGTAGGCTAACATACTGGCCTTGTTTCAATTGGCATATCACTTTGTCCTTGCATATCTAGACTTAGCCTTAAATTTATCTTTTTGGTTGTCAAGGTGTCCATTATCTCCTTGAAATTCTTCATTAAAAAGTCAATTCTCTTCTGGTATGGAGTGAATTCTATCAATGGATCATACGTCGGATCCATTTCATGCACAATATCCAGTAGCTTACTATAAGCTATCCACTTTTCCTTGTTCAATTTCTGTCTATTTAAATCAAATTCATTCCTGATCAGGTCCTCAGGGAAATTGAACTCATGTGCAAATTTTCCACCTTTTATTCTTTGTCTGAAAAGAGCAAAGAAACCTTCAGGATCATGTTGTCGCCTTGGACCAAATCTCATATAGTAATCAACAAAGAATTTGTCAAAATGTGTCCAGCCTCCCTTTGAAAATGTAAAGTCAGACACTACTGTATAATCAGGGAATAATGTTCCCTTCCCCTTTCCAGTTAGGTTATCTTCATGAATACACCCCATTTGCCACATAACTTCTGCAAACCCTAGTCTTGGTGGCACATTGTATGGCAGTATGTGAGGGGTTCCTTGAAATCCATATATTCTCAGGATAGTGCTGATTGGATATGGGATAATGTCACCCCAGTTATGTAAAACCCTCAATTCTAGTTTCCTCTCCTTTAGCCTAAGGAAATCATGCACTTCCTGAGGGATCATAGGTACATTCACCATCAATCTATCCCTCAATTTTGCAGCAAAACAATTA
>VDFB02227821.1:0-29505 GCA_007258455.2 Sequoia sempervirens
TTCTAAGGACTATCTGATTCAAGTTGGGTTTGTGAAGATTCCTCCATTTTCATCCTCAAACTGAGCTCCAAAGTGCCAAAATTTAGGTTTTTTTTGTCTCAGGGAGGGGATGAGGAATAAAGGGGGTTCGCTTGAACAAGGGTTCATTCGAACCCTGGTTCATTCAAACCCCCCTTATATAAGGGGTTTGGATGGATTTTTTTTGAAGGAAAGTATTAGGAGGGTTTTCCCGAACCTAGGTTCTAGCGAACCCCTAATGGGTTTGGTCGAACCTATAGGTTGCATTTTTGCATCTAAAATCTATAATTGCACTTAGCCTAGATATCATCCTAACCAAAAAATATAGCATTCACATAGAATTTGTTGAAAACAGTGTAAAAACTCTAATCTAGGACTCATACACCCCTTTGGGTGATTTAGTCCTAGTATAGGTTGTTTTGCCTACTTTCTGGGAATTTTTTGTTTTACATTTTTCAACATTTGACCCCTCCAAAAACCTTGATTGGGACTCATACACCCCTCTGGGAGAATTAGTCCTAGATCAGCCCTGAAACTACCTTTTATAGGATTAAAATCTTTGTTTTTGCACTTATGTTCATTGTCATTAGTTATCAATTTCAATTGGCTGACTTTTTGTTACATGCATTTCACTAGATCTAGTTTAAATTAGTTCATTTCATGCATTGCTTAATTCCAAATTTGCATTTACAACATTTCATTTTTTTATTGTTGCATAGTGTAATCAGTAAATTACCTTGTTTGAAATGTAAAAATTACATTTAAACATTTCATTCTAGGTCTTTACATTGCATTTAAAGTCTATATCTCTTTTAAGTTTGCATAGATTACTTTTCACAAATGTTGGTGAACCATCAATTTTAAGGTTGTTATATAAATTTCTCTTGCACTCTTAGGGTTTTTCAACTAAAAGGAGAGAGATAGAGCACTAAAATTGAGGTGGTTCACTCAAATAAAGGAATGCATGATGGAATTATGACTAAATGCAATGATCTAAATGCAACTAAGTTATGAAAATGATTGATTATGAATGCAAAACTAATGAAATATGCAATGTTTGAAAACATTGTGAGGTATTCAAAAGTGAACTAATGCAAACAAAATTGAATGAAGTTTTACAGAGTGCACCTGGAAGTTGAATGCGGATATTGGAAGGTTTTGTAAACTAGAAAAAATTATTGTTGATCACCAGTGGGACTCATTCGCCACTGATGGCGAATTAGTCCTCCTACTGGTAAAAACACCTGAAATTGCTTTTCGACTATCAGGAACTGGATTATGAGAAAATAACCTTTTTCGGCATTCAGGTGGGACTCATTCACCACTAATGGCGAATCATTCCTCCAAAAATATACAAATTCAAGAGTCAATTCTATAGGTCCAGATCTGCACTTGTCTTCTTGTTGGGTTGACAGAGTCAAATCTGCAGAAAACGAGCTGTAGGATGTCTCCAAGCTTGAACTAGGGTTTAGTTGACTTGAAACACTTTGATGACTTGTTGACTACCTTTCAACACCTATTTTCTTAAAAAGTCTACATATAAAGTTTGCAAACACACATGCAAAAGGGGAAAAATGGTTAAGGGTTAGAGTATAGGGATTTGCCTTGGTCAAATCACACTTTGGTAATCAAACCCTTGATAAAGAAATGAAATAAAATGAAGAATGAAATGGTGAATAACAACATGAAAATGTCCTAACTCACCAAAACATTGTTGAAGAAATCTGAAGATGTGTCAATGGCTTCTCCAAGATGCTTGATATTTTCTTGATTGAATGATGCAAAGTGCTTGAATGCTTGAATGAATGAGTGAATTAGTGAACTTGATGAATGGGGGAACGGGGGTTCAAATGGATGGAAAAAAACATTTTTATAATGGGGGAACGGGGGTTCAAATGGATGGAAAAACACATTTTTATACATTCTTATGCCCTAATAACCAAATAATACCTCATCACAGGATGACATAAGGTCTTTTTGAATAAAAACCCAAACAAAAATTTGAATGGGGAATGGGTTCCACCTTAGGCTTGTAAGTGGGTGTCAGGAATTAAGTTGCATTTAATGTGGTTTGTTGGGTTTACATTAAAAAATACACCGAATTAAGTCTTATGAGTGCATAAAGAGGTTGTATAAAGCATAAGAAAGGTTTAAATAGTGATAACAAGCCTAGAAAAGTCTGAAATCTTGTTAGAAGACTTTACTACACTTTAGAATAGGACTTGATAAGGGATAAAAAGCTAATTGTTAGATGAATTATAATAAGAGTCTAGAAAAGTCTAGAAATTTGTTATAACACTTCACAACACCTTCACAAGACATCATAATTTGAATGTTTAAGACCTAATGTGAATGCTTAAGTTACATTGCAACATTAAATCAAAGAAAGATGAGTCAAACATCACAAGAGAAAGACCTAAATAACCATGAAAATGCCAATGATCCATTTTTCTATTGTACATTTAGCCCCTACTTTAGTGAGAGGATGAACTTGCTTCAAACTCACACTAAAGTAGCCATGCATATCGAGAAGGATCCAAATGCACTTATGCTAGCAAGATGGAAAAACAACAATCAAGATGAATGATCAAGCCCCCAGGATGAAGATCCCATGACAAACTAATCATAAGAACAAAGGAACACAAGTGTGAAAGAGAATGAGAGAAGGGAGATAAAAAGGGAAAAGGTCAGATCAACCTTCGATCATTTGTTCAACTAGTTGTGAATTAGATCTAGGCTATTTTTTCGAAAAAGGAAAATTCATACTCACTCTAGGGCGGCGAAACTCATGGCGGTCCGCTAGGTGAGAAGGCCCAAAAGGTGAGAAACATACACTCGGGTGGTATTTACTCACAAACACATAGGTGGCTATGGGGAAAGTTGTGCTGCGAAATGGGCTTCCCACTCAACCATATCAAAGTTATAGCTCCTGATAACTTTAACAAGGCACCATAAGGGAAAATGCCATTTTGTGCTTCATGAGACAAGAAAAGCTTTGTATGCTTAGTACTCATGACCAAATAATATTGGTACCACAATCATGCAAGTTTCATTATGCAAGGTGGCAAAGATGTAAAATGTAAAATGCCAAAAATGTAAAGTGTGAAAGATGTTCAAAGGAGTCATGTTAAGTTCATGTGAGGTCTATCACTTAGGAAAAATTGTGTCTAATGTCTCCAAGAGAGGACCAATCAAAGAATAGAATATTCACAACTTAGGGATGCAATGGGTCACATCAGGCCACTAAGAGGAATGTAATATGCTAAGATAGATCACACTTATGAAGGACATCACACCCAATGTCATCCACAAAAGTGACAAACACATCATATGAAGTGACAAGGCTACACTAAGAATCAAGAATGCAAATGAATAATGTTAATGTATGCCCCCCACTTTAAAGGAATTACTACACACCATTTCGTGAGAAATTACTTTAAAGTAGCAAAGGAAAAATGCAAAAAGAAAATAAGACATGAGAGACAACTTGGAAAGCTCCTATGCCAAGTCATATGGTTTCGAGTAAGGCTATTTCATGTAAACGAAAAAGAAAACAAAAGAAAAGGGAGTTTCCCCCCCAGAAAGGAACACACAAAACACATAAGGGATCTATGGATTTGGGGTCAGTATGTTTGTTTCTGCAATGTTTTTATTAAAGATCGTGGATCTGTCATCATTCCCAAAAACACATAGAGTTGGAAGAATGACAAAAAGAGAGAAAAAAAAGTAAAAAAAAAGTATGTTTTGGGTCAACATGGAAGAGACATTACGGTCTCAACGCTTTGCATCATCCCCAAAAGGAGAAACACAAGAAAAAATAAAATGAAAGGAAAAATAAAAGAAAAGCTTTGGAGTCAACATGGAAGGAGACTGTTTTGGTCTCAATGCCTTGCGTCATCCCCAAAAGGAAATACACAAGAAAAGAGAATAAGGGAAAAGGAAAAAGGACCTTTTGGGTCAACATGGAAGAGACCTAGGGTGTCTCAACACTTTGTGTCATCCCCAAAAGGAAAACAAAAAACAAAAGAAAAAAAGAAAAGGGAAAATGTACAACATATAGAAGAATAGAGGTACAAATAGAGGAAGTGCACAAAGAGAGAGAACATCAAACACACTTTATGGGGGAAAATGATACACACATGCAAGAACACCAAAAAAAAGAAAAAGAAAAAGGAAAATGTTGGAAATTGTACTATGAGATGATAAGATAGCAATCAGTGTCAGTGAAGTGATACTTGTTCAGTATGCCCTTCAGTGCCCAACATTCATCAGTTTGGTGGCCAAGAACATGATGATATTACAATATGGTATGTTAGAATATTTAGGATGGATGACCAACCTATTGGAAGGTGGTAAGAGTATAAGGTCTCTATTTAAAAGTATTTGGAGTCTCCTTTCACATTCAGGTGGTGGATGGAGAGTGTTGATGTGTTTTTTATGCACTTATCAACACAAGTAATGCATAGGTGCATCACCTCTCTTGAAAGACAATCTTCCACAATCAAATTGCAGAACACTATCCCAAGGTCTCTAATGTCAGGTCTTGATAGTGCTTGGAATATCTCAGTTGTTTGATGTGATTTGCTAGAATCACAAGGCAGTCTTACAGATGAGTCACAAAGTTGGGAAGTTGGATCTGCAAATGGAGTTCTTAAAGTGCTGGAAGTGAATGAATAGTGGCTTCCCACTCAAAACAACAAGCTAAAACCCACCAAATTCATTTGATTTAGCTTCATGGTGATGCTTGAGATCCTAATATAACCAACGACTAAAAGAAACAAGAAAAGGAGAAGGGTTACGAAAGTTGTTCTAATCCTAAGTTATGAATGAATAGTAACAATGGTGGCTGCTATAGTAGACAAACTCCCTAAACTGGGTTTTGCTTGGCCAAGAGGAACCTACAGTTACACAAAACTAGTGCAATCTTCTAAGAACTGTAGATTTTCAGATTGCACATGCACATCATGCACATGAGATTGAACTAAGTTGCATCATTGAAATCAAGAAGCCCAAGCTAAATTTACACAGTAGTTTGTCATCAACAAGTGCTAAAAGTATGGGTTGAAAGTTCATCAAATACCATATGTAATAGAAATTTTCATTATCACTTCCATTCAAGAATCTACAACTAAACTAACAGGAAAGTAGAACCATGCATGCAAGATGAGCAAAATCAAAGAGAACATTCATAAAATCATGCAATGTTGTCTTCTATTGTTGCAAATTCCTTTAACACCGGCTCTCCAACCTTTTACAAATGAGGGGAAAGCCCCTATTTATAGTTTTCCAAAGCCCAAATGAATGGCTAGGATTGATTCAAAATGAGTGGCCCAGATTTTTTTACATTAGGGCTTCACCTACCCCTATTATCCAGCAATTTAAAATACATCATTTGTCCTTTTCCTGTTTTGTCATCTAGTGCTCAAGTGTTGTAACAATTTCGTCATTTAGTTGATTGCCCTAAATTTACTATAGCTGAAACTGCCTGAAAGTCACCTTCTTACTTGATGTGTTTGCAGTGTTCTTCATTGGATCAAATGGGCCCATCGACGACTGGCATCAATGGATTGGTTGCCCCTGATTTGGGCGGACAACTCCCTTATGCTTTCTTCAAGACCAACCCCTTGCATTTTTGTCATTGACTTCCTCGACATAGGCCCACTTCTAATGCCAACTCTGTGGATGGGTACTACGAGGAAAGGTGGACATAAAATAAATGGTGATAGGAGCCATGTGCTTTTCCTTGTTCATCTTTCTCAATGGGTCTCCTGATGGACCCGCAGTATGCTCCTTGAATCCTACATACATGAAGTGTCGTAAGTGCTTTCATACACAAATCAAGGAAAACGTTAGTCAAATCCTACAAACTCCTTGTTAGATCCATCCATGCATCATCAAAAAATCATAATATTCATATTTGGAGGTCATTTGGACCATAAACATTAATGCGGGCCCAAGGGGGTGGGCAGGGAACGAGGGACAACAAACTGGAAGGGAAGTTCCTAGACCTCACAAAACTTAGCAAAACCAAGATTTTTCAATTATAACGCATGGGAAAAGGGGAAGGAAGAGTGCCAAGAAAAAAATCCTCAAGATTGGACTCATTTAAAAAAAGCAGAAGCTTGGAAGGGGAAAGTCGGAGGGTCACCGTCCTTTGAAATGGCAATGAGCACACGACGACTCAGGAGGAAAGTCCTAGATGATGATGGAGGGGCCAGGTTCTGGAGGCCAGGTTGCTAGGGGCCGGCGGATGTTCAAAACGGCCATGGAGGGATGAAGATCTAAAAATGGTGATGAAGGGGCCAGGTTTCGGAGGTCGGGTTGGCGAATATTCAAAACAACCACGGAGGGGCTGGGTTCCGCAATGAAATTTTTGCAACATCCCGAAACTTAACGAAACATTGGAGGTTCACTTAGGCACCAAAAAAACATCCCAAATCCATAGGAAACTTGTCCCCAAAGTCAAAAATGAAGGAAAAAGTGAATCAAGCGAGCACGGAAATTCGACCAAGGAAATCTGGCAGGGCGGACCCAGAGGACCCGAAGGACTTAGAAAATTTGTGGGGTGAAACATGGTCAACTTGAAATGATACTATGAGGGTCGCTGACCATTTGAGATTCCAAAATCAAGGGCACACAAAATGAGGCGATGACACAAAATGACCCGACAAGGCAACATGAAGAGAGGGTCCCCGTTCCGAACGGGGCGTGTGTGCAAAATATGCACAACAGAGAGGAAAATTTTGTTTCTTCAATTTGTAAGGCCTCTTGCATTTGCTAGATTCACCTTTTTCATGGATTGAAGGAGGAAGAGGACCCATGGGGATCCTAGCATCCTTATCATTTGAATAGAGTGATGGTTGTTCATGTGGGAGGAGGACATTCAAGTCAGGAGGAGAATCAAAGATCACTGTACCATCATCTCGAAGTCTCCAATATTCAAAATGAGGCTTGTTTTCATGATGAGGATCTTGATATCCTAATCTTCTTGTGTTTTCATCTATTGGTCTTTCTTCTAAAAGTTGGTGAATGTTATGCTTAGTTGTTGTGTCACAACCTTGTTTTCTTAAAATAGTAAAGCCTTTTCCATATGTTTCTTCAAGGTTTATTGATGTTTTTTTAACTTTGTTATCATAAAATGGGTGAGGATGTGGTTGTGTAGAGGAACTAGGTCGACCAGTGGGAGGGAAATTAGGTCCTTCAGTCATTTCAAGATGTAAATAGAAAAACATGTCAGGAGGTGAAATAGTAGGAATATCTTGTAACTTCACGGATGGGTAAAATGCCTCATTGGCTTCAAGGTTTTCAAGGCATGAATTTAAGAACTTTTTCATACTATCATCATCTTCTCCAATGATTTCGACATCATGAGGAGGGCATTCATTTGGAGTTGAAGGAGCATGATGAAGGTCAAGGTCATTAGGATCACAAACAAAGGCACATTGGACATGTGTACTAAGGATTTCAATGAATTCTGAAACTTGTTAAAGCAAAAAGCCATGATGACAATGAATAAAAGTAAACTAAGATGCAAGAAAGGAGATAAAACTGGAAATATGAAAAGTATAACAGAAAGTAACAAAAAAAAAATTGTAGTTCAAAAAATGCCCAGAAAATGCCTGAAAATGGAGTTTAAAATGTGCAGGTGGACTGATTCGCCCAAGGTGGTGAATGAGTCCAAGTATGAGATTTTTTTGTGTTTTTCAGAAAATTTAAAGTGATTTTAATGCTTTTCAAATGCAAAATGAAGATGCAAATGCAGATTTTTCAGTTTTTTAATGATTTGATATGCAACAATGAAGTCTATATGATTCGTTCACTAATGCAATTTTAGAAACCCTAGGATGCAAAAACAAAACAAAACCTATTTGAATGTTGATGCAAGGGAGACCTAGGATGCAAGATACAATTGAAGTCAAAAAGATAAGTGTTCAAAATTCAGGTTCACCAAAATGAACCATCAATTTTAAGGTTGTTCTATGGACTTGTCTTGCACTCTTAGGAACTCTCACCTAAAAGGAGAGAGATAGAACACTAAAATTGAGGTGGTTCACTCAAATAAAGAAATGTATGATGGAATTATGACTAAATGAAATGATCTAAGTGTAACTAAGTTATGAAATTGATTGATTATGAACGCAAAACTAATCAAATATGCAATGTTTGAAAACATGGCGAGGTATGCAAAAATGAAATAAAAACATGAATTATGCAAACAAAATTGAATGACGTTTTAAAAAGTGCACTTGGAAGTTGAATGCTGATCCTGGAAGGTTTTGGAAACTAGCAAAAATTATTGTTGATCATGACTGGGACTCATTTTCCACTAATGGCGAATTAGTCCTCCTACTGGTAAAAAACTGCTTTCCGATTGTCAGAAACTAGATTCTGACAAAATCAACTTTTTCAGCCTTTAGGTGGGACACATTCACCACTGATGGATAATGAGTCCTCCTGTAACGCCCCACCGTGCGAACCCCAAAGGAACTAATAACAACGAAACAATTTTTTTTAAAAGAATATAAGATTGTATTTAAATATTCCAATATAACAATGTATTAAGTTACACGACTAATTCCATTGGGGCACACGAGGTGACATTACTATTCTAACCCATAACAACGATAATAAAATAACAATAATTAAACAATTACGTAAATCTGTTCATTCCCATTTCATCATTTAAATATCCATTAAACAATAACCATATTCATAACATAAGTACATATGACAACGAAAGATACAATAAAGATATGAAGCATTTATAATACCACATAAGTAACACAACTTAACACAACTATTACAAATGATCGTTCCTAAATAAATACATGGCTTGAATATACATTACATCCAAATGATAGTAAAATACAATAGATCAAAAATACATCTCAACAACCACATATACAATTTACAACAAGGTCATCCCAACACATGTGGGAGACAATACATCAATGAATACATTACATCTAAAGTATAACATACATCTAGTACAAAGAATTACTGGATCATCAACATCCTCCAAAACCCTGCAATAAAAGATACATCTGCAACAGAAAGGGAACACAACGGGGTGCGAAGCACGTTCCACCCAACCACCCCTATGCTGGGAGTAGACAAGGAAGGGTCCCCGACCAAGCACGTCTAACAGTGACACAATACTAACTCTCGACAAACAACTTAACATCAAAGTCCACTTAGAAAACTCACAACAACAAATCCAAAAGGCACAACAGCAAATCACTTCTGGACATAACAATAAAACACCTTTCCAAATTACAACTAGTCACACTCACAACATCAATGAAACTCAAGGCATAATATCGAAGACTACATCCAACAATAACCAAAGAGAAATCAATAAATCACTTAACCACTACAGACACAATATCACTTAACACGAGGTTACAATGCTTCTAGAGAACAGTGATCATGTACATCGCACAATAACTGACTGACTATTGACATAGGAAGAGTGTCATGCATAAATTGCCATGAGTTACCCTGGCTCAACCTTCCTAGGCTACCGGACCCCCATCCTGGGTTACCCTGGCTTGCCTCTACCGGCTGCCGGACCCTCACGTAAAACTATGCATCCCATCTCATCTCGAGCATTATCATTCACTTGCTTCATGAGAGAGACATTCTTTATCTTTATTAGTGTGAAAGATCCCCATTAATTCTTTTAGATTATCACTTAGTTAAACTCTAGGTAAGTTACCCGGGCGCCCCTTTGTGTGCCGGACCCCCACAAAGAGCCACTCTCCTATCGACAACACACAAGGAACAATACCACAAAAGGTAACTAGACAACATAACCTCCCTAATCCAAGGAGGAACAAAACAAGGAAACTCACTCCGAACACTAGAGGAAACCAAATACGAAAACACACTCCTTCCAAAGGAGGTACAAATCTCATTACCCACTCCTATTTCCCAGGAGGCACAAATCACCGTTCGTGAAAACCAGGTACAACATCATAGTACAACTCTACACCATTCCCAAGGTGATTCACAAACTGCACCTCTACACAAAACATCCCACTCTAGAGAACTTCTCTGGGAGACTTACATAGACCCTTAACCCCATTTGCCCGACATGGAGAATAAAAGAAACATGATAAAAAAAACATTCCAGGCAACTCAAAATCTAATGTTAGGGTTTCCTAAACCTAGTCAAACACAATTTTCAATCTTGCATTTACTCAATCAAATACATCAAATTCACTTCCTAACATTGAAGTATTTACCACCCAATCATCTACTCTAAATTTTACAATTAACTTCCCTAACCAAAGCGTTCCAATAAATAAAGTCATCTGAATAAAATAATCAACCCTTACTCTATGTTTAACAGTTGTATTCATAATCGAGGTATTATAATAAACAAATTCATCTAATTAAATAAATCAACAACTTGAGAATATACAATTCAAATCAAAACACTTCGTTTATTTCTAATTTTCCTAATTAAACTACAATATTATATCTCAAAAAAAACAAAATATCAAATTAAATTCTTATTCAAAACATCTCAAAATTGTTTATATAAATATATTAAGAGTAAAACATTTTATCAAAAACATATTATAAAATTTATAAAATATCATTTAGAAAATTATTATATATATATATATATATATATATATACATAAATATATATATATATATAAATTAATTATAAAAATTATATTATCAAACAAAATTCAAATTGAATTATAAAGTTAGCTAATAAAGCAAACTCGAATTAATCATATTCGAATAAAATAATAAAAACAAATTTAAAACTCAATAAACATGTATATATAAATAAAAAGTCGAATTCACACATAACTAATACGCATTTGGGTATGTGCAGGATCATCGTGCAAAAAATAGGCCCTTAAGTGGCAAAAAATTTAGAAAAATCAGTGTTAGGCAACTTGACGTAAATATTTGAATAAGTTATCTATATTATTTCAAAAATATGTAAGAATAGAATTTGTAGAAAATTGAAATGTAGTTTCTAAAATACTAGGTTTATTTAAAAATAAATAAAATCTATTTGGTGAAATTTGAAATTTCAATGTAGTAGTACTTAAATTTCAGGGAAAAAATAAGTAGGTGTCTTCTGACCACCCTAACCATAATAAAATGATAATATTTTTTTATAATATTTTATATATAAGTAGAGGACTCATGTCCGATGTGATGCATATTTTATAATTTTTTCCAAGTAAATAATTAATTATGAATTTTTTATTACAACTTTTTAAAAATATAAAACTTCTCTGTCTACCACCTTAACTTGGTCAAAACTTCATGAAATTTATTTTTCTTTTTTTAATCCTATAGTATGTGAAGCATAGAATGTGACGCATGTTTTAGATTCAAAAAATATGATACCATTTAAAAGTTATAGATGTTTTTCAATCAGCCTATTGATTAGGAATTTAGTCGTAATTCTAATAGAAAATGAATAATAATTATTTATTAAATTCAAATTAAATCATAATTTATATTTTTGGAAAGTTGAGAATCTCCTCTAAAAACCCTTTTCGTTTCATTAATTTTGGGTGAAAAAAAAGTCGTCAGCCACATACCCCCATAATATTGCCACTTTTTGGCACACCATGATCCTACACATACCCATTTAAAGAAATCGAATGTAAATTATATCATACAACAAAAATTTGAATTAAAACCATAATATAATAAATAAATAAGGGACAAAAGTCCCATCCATGGCACTGCGCACAGCCCACACTACATAGAGTACTGTGGGCAGTGGGGGTATGCAACCCCCACTGGCTGCGCCCAGCAGCCTCGGCTGCTGTGCGTAGCCTGTGGTGGCTGTGTACAGCCACCACTTGGGGCCCGTGGGTGGTACGGTCGCGGCCGACTGCTCACCCTCGAATAAAAAAAATTTATTTTATATTTTTTTTTTATAATTTAATTTTATATTTATAATTTCATTTAATTTTAATTTTTTTTATTTTAAATTTCATTTTCAATATAATTTGAAATCCAAAGCAATAATTTTAAAATATATATATTATATAAAAAAATTATTTTTGAAAATCTAATCAGTAAACTTGCTGATTTATATATATATATATATAAAACTACAAATTAAAATCAAATGAAATAATCAATAAGTTTTAAATCATACACCAATAGGTCTGGATCTGCCAATAATAGGATGATAATAATAATAGGGACGATTTTCATTTTCATACAATATTTTCTCAACTAAATTGTATTAACTAACTACAGAAGATTTAACTTTAGTTTTTCAACAGAAAATTTCAACGATTTAACACAACACAATGAAAACCTAATTTTGAACAAATATATCAATTTAATAGTGACAGCCATGATTTCTTTTCCCAACAAACAATTTCTAACTACATAATCCTCTTTCACAAACACAGAGTAATTAATTTTCAAACGAAAAGCACTTCAACGAAAGTTTGATTTCAAAACAATAAACTAAAAGAAGTAATAATTTAGAAGAATCTGAAATCCTTTCTCTAATGAAGAATCCCTTCTGTAGCCTCCTTTCGATCTCCTCCTGCAACTTTCTTTTCGAATCTATCTATCTTCAAAACAATTATTTTCTAATCTAATATTAATAAAATGATAATATCTAATTATTCTCAACAATGTTAATTTAATTATAATTATTTTCACTTTTAATTAATTAAATCACTTTTTAATTTATAATATATTTAAATTTAACCATTTACTAACTCACAATTAAATCAAAAAAAAAAACAACTTTAATTAATTATCTTATCAAATAAGATTAATTAATTAAACACTAACCATAAATTAAATAAAAACTCAACAATTAACTACACAACGACAAGGAACAAAACTTAAGTCATGACACACGACTCACAACAAATGACGGACTTGGGACGGGGACATTTCCAAACCTACTCCCTTTTCAACATTTTTCCCATTGGGTTAATTTATTGCTCGCCCTGTCCTACCGAAGCAGGTGGAATCGAGACTTATTCTTGCAATCCTGCATCCAAATAAACGTCAAGTAGCACATGTATATATATAATCAAACATCCTATCGTGAGAAGGAATTGCAGTGTATCAAGGCACTCGTGAACAAGTGATGCGACACTGTCCTCACACCTAATCTATTCTAACAATTACAATATCCATGACGAACTAACATTTCTAACCAAATTGATCATAAGATAACATGATACTTAACTACTACATCATAACTAATTATTAAACAATTGCATTATAAAATAATACTGAATTCAAATAACATGATCACCATAGAATCATCACATAGACATATAAAACATTAATTAAAATCTATTTGAATAAACAATAATGCAATCAACACACAGAGTATCATAAATCATACTAATAATGTCACATGCAACAATTAACTAAACTACGCATCCACACACACCAAACAACAATACAGACGATCACCGTCACAAAGCATCAATCAAAACCACATGAATATCAAATCCAAACAACATGAGGGGTATTACATCCTCCCCCCTAGGACATGGCTTACTCCTGGAAGCCATTAAAAATGAATAAATAAAAATAAATAAGATTCCCTAATATGAGAGGGATCCTCCCATGTCGCCAAGACCTCCATGTTAGGTCACCGTTGGACCCCTTCGAGCTCAAGAGTCGAATGCAAAGGTTGCCTAATGGACACAAACTACCCAGAGGACCCAGCGTTAGCAACCTGGCTTTGATATTAAGCTGTAACACCCCACCGTGCGAACCTCAAAGGAACTAATAACAATGGAACAATTTTTTTTAAAAGAATATAAGATTGTATTTAAATATTCCAATATAACAATGTATTAAGTTACACGACTAATTCCACTGGGGCACACGAGCTGACATTACTATTCTAACCCATAACAACGATAATAAAATAACAATAATTAAACAATTACGTAAATCTATTCATTCCCATTTCATCATTTAAATATTCATTAAACAATAACCATACTCATAACAAAAGTACATATGACAACGAAAGATACAATAAAGATATGAAGCATTTATATTACCACAGAAGTAACACAACTTAACACAACTATTACAAATGATCGTTCTTGAATAAATACATGGCCTGAATATACATTACATCCAAATGATAGTAAAATACAATAGACCGAAACTACATCTCAACAACCACATATACAATTTACAACAAGGTCATCCCAACACATGTGGGAGACAATACATCAATGAATACATTACATCTGAAGTATAACATACATCTGGTACAAAGAATTACTGGATCATCAACATCCTCCAAAACCCTACAATAAAAGATACATCTGCAACAAAAAGGGAACCCTACGGGGTGAGAAGCACGTTCCACCCAACCACCCCCGTGTTGGGAGTAGATAGGGAAGGGTCCCCGACCAAGCACGTCTAACAGTGACACAATACTAACTCTCGACAGACAACTTAACATCAAAGACCACTTAGAAAACTCACAACAACAAATCCAAAAGGCACAAAAACAAATCACTTCTGGACATAACAATAAAACACCTTTCCAAATTACAACTAGTCACACTCACAACATCAATGAAACTCAAGGCATAATATCAAAGACTACATCCAACAATAACCAAAGAGAAATCAATAAATCACTTAACCACTACAGACACAATATCACTTAACACGAGGTTACAATGCTTCCAGAGAACAGTGATCATGTACATCACACAATAACTGACTGACTGTTGACATAGGAAGAGTGTCATGCATAAATTGCCATGAGTTACCCTGGCTCAACCTTCCTAGGCTACCGAACCCCCATCCTGGGTTACCCTGGCTTGCCTCTACCGGCCATCGGACCCTCACGCAAAACTATGCATCCCATCTCATCTTGAGCCTTATCATTCACTTGCTTCATGAGAGAGACATTCTTTATCTTTATTAGTGTGAAAGATCCCCATTAATTCTTTTAGATTATCACTTAGTTAAACTCTAGGTGAGTTACCCTGGAGCCCCTTTGTGTGCCGGACCCCCACAAAGAGCCACTCTACTATCGACAACACACAAGGAACAATACCACAAAAGGTAACTAGACAACATAACCTCTCCAATCCAAGGAGGAACAAAACAAGGAAACTCACTCTGAACACTGGAGGAAACCAAATACGAAAACACACTCCTTCCAAAGGAGGTACAAATCTCATTACCCACTCCTATTTCCTAGGAGGCACAAATCCCCATTCGTGGAAACCGGGTACAACATCATAGTACAACTCTACACCATTCCCAAGGTGATTCACAAACTGCACCTCTACATAAAACATTCCACTCTAGAGAACTTCTCTGGAAGACTTACATAGACCCTTAACCCCATTTGCCCGACATGGAGAATAAAATAAACATGATAAAAAAACATTCCGGGCAACTCAAAATCTAATGTTAGGGTTTCCTAAACCCAGTCAAACACAATTTTCAATCTTGCATTTACTCAATCGAATACATCAAATTCACTTCCTAACATTGAAGTATTTACAACCCAATCATCTACTCTAAATTTTACAATTAACTTCCCTAACCAAAGCATTCCAATAAATAAAGTCATCTGAATAAAATAATCAACCCTTACTCTACGTTTAACAGTTGTATTCATAATCGAGGTATTATAATAAAAAAATTCATCTAATTAAATAAATCAACAACTTGAGAATATACAATTCAAATCAAAACACTTTGTTTATTTCTAATTTTCCTAATTAAACTACAATATTATATCTCGAAAAAAACAAAATATCAAATTAAATTTTTATTCATAACATCTCAAAATTGTTTATATAAATATATTAAGAGTGAAACATTTTATAAAAGAATCATTTTATCAAAAACATATTATAAAATTTATAAAATATGATTTAGAAAATTATTATATATATACACATAAATATATATATATAAATTAATTATAAAAATTATATTATCAAACAAAATTCGAATTGAATTATAAAGTTATCTAATAAAGAAAATTTGAATTAATCATATTCGAATAAAATAATAAAAACAAATTTAAAACTCAATAAACATGTATATATAAATAAAAAGTCGAATTCACACATAACTAAAATGCATTTAAAGAAATCGAATGTAAATTATATCATACAACAAAAATTTGAATTAAAACCATAATATAATAAATAAATAAGGGACAAAAGTCCCATCCATGGCATTGCACACAGCCCACAATACATAGAGTACTGTGGGCAGTGGGGGTACGCAACCCCCACTGGTTGCTGTGCGCAGCCTGTGGTGGCTGTGTATAGCCACCACTTGGGGCCCGTGGGTGGTACGGCCGCGACCGGTCGCCCACCCTCCAATAATTTTTTTTTTATAATTTAATTTTATATTTATAATTTCATTTAATTTTAATTCAATTTTATTTTAAATTTCATTTTCAATATAATTTGAAATCCAAAGCAATAATTTTAACATATATATATTATATAAAAAAAATATTTTCGAAAATCTAATCAGTAAACTTGCTGATTTATATATATATATATATATATATAACTACAAATTAAAATCAAATGAAATAATCAATAAGTTTTAAATCATACACCAATAGGTCTGGATCTGCCAATAATAGGATGATAATAATAATAGGGACGATTTTCGTTTTCATACAATATTTTCTCAACTAAATTTTATTAACTAACTACAAAAGATTTAACTTTAGTTTTTCAACAGAAAATTTCAATGATTTAACACAACACAATGAAACCCTAATTTCGAACAAATATATCAATTTAATAGTGATAGCCATGATTTCTTTTCCCAACAAACAATTTCTAACTAGATAATCCTCTTTCACAAACACAGAGTAATTAATTTTCAAACTAAAAGCACTTCAATGAAAGTTTGATTTCAAAACAATAAACTAAAAGAAGTAATAATTTAGAAGAACCTGAAATCCTTTGTCTGATGAAGAATCCCTTCTGTAGCCTCCTCTCGATCTCCTCCTGCAACTTTCTTTTCGAATCTATCTATCTTCAAAACAATTATTTTCCCCAGAAGTCCCAACAAAATTCTTTTTCTTTCTTTTTATTTCCAGATCCCAAAAAACAAAGAGAAAACTTCTGTGTGTGAATAATTCTCTCATAAAAATAATAAATCAAAAATAAAGATTCAATAAAGCTCTTCCGCTTTCTTTTCTCAAAAATCCTCCTCTCTTATTGGTCCTTTTCCCAGCTTTTAAAAGCACAACTTATCTACAATTTTAATTAAAATAATTTATTAAATCTAGATATTATCTATGCAAGATTTGCTAATTTAATATTAATAAAAAATATAATATATAATTATCCTCACATTATTTTCTAATCTAATATTAATAAAATGATAATATCTAATTATTCTCAACAATATTAATTTAATTATAATTATTTGCACTTTTAATTAATTAAATCACTTTTTAATTTATAATATATTTAAATTTAACCATTTACTAACTCACAATTAAATCAAAAAAACAAAACAATTTTAATTAATTATCTTATCAAATAAGATTAATTAATTAAACACTAACCATAAATTAAATAAAAACTCAACAATTAACTACACAACGAGAAGGACAATACTTCAGTCATGACACACGACTCACAACAAACGACGGACTTGGGACGGGGACACTTCCAAACCTACTCCCTTTTTCAACATTTTTCCCATTGGGTTAATTTATTGCTCACCCTGTCCTGCCGAAGCAGGTGGAATCGAGACTTATTCTTGCAATCCTGCATCCAAATAAACGTCAAGTAGCACATGTATATATATAATCAAACATCCTATCGTGAGAAGGAATTGTAGTGTAGCAGGGCACTCGTGAACGAGTGATGCTACACTGTCCTTGCACCTAATCTATTCTAACAATTACAATATCCATGACGAACTAACATTTCTAACCAAATTGATCATAAGATAACATGATACTTAACTACTGCATCATAACTAATTATTAAACAATTGCATTATAAAATAATACTGAATTCAAATAACATGATCACCATAGAATCATCACATAGACATATAAAACATTAATTAAAATCTATTTGAATAAACAATAATCCAATCAACAAACAGAGTATCATAAATCATACTAATAATGTCACACGCAACAATTAACTAAACTACGCATCCACACACACCAAACAACAATACAGACAATCACCGTCACAAAGCATCAATCAAAACCACATGAATATCAAATCCAAACAACATGAAGGGTATTACACCTCCTCCAAAAATCTACAAATTCAAGAGTCAATTCTATAGGTCCAGATCTACACTTGTCTTCTTGTTGGGTTAATAGATTCAAATTTATAGAAAATGGGTTGTAGGATGTCTCCAATCTTGAATTATGGTTTAATTGACTTGAAACATTTTGATGACTTGTTGACTACCTTTCAACACCTATTTTCTTGACAAATATGCATATAAGCTCTGCAAACACACATGCAAAAGGGGAAAAATGGTTAAGGGTTAGAGTATAGGGATTTGTCTTGGTCAAATCCCACTTTGGTAATCAAACCCTTGATAAAGAAATGAAATGAAACGAAGAAGGAAATGATGAATAACAACATGAAAATTTCCTAACTCACTAAAAGATTGTTGAAGAAATTTGAAGATGTGTCAATGGCTGCTCCAAGATGCTTGATATTTGCTTGATTGAATGATACAAAGTGCTTGAATGATTGAATGAATGAGTGAATTAGTGAACTTGATGAATGGGGGAATGAGGGTTCAAATGGATGGAAAAACACTTATTTATACACTTTTATGCCCTAATAACCCAATAATACCTCATCATAGGCTGACATACGATCATTTTGAATAAAAACTCGAAAGAAAATTTGAATTATTTTGAATTTGGAGCCAAGAGGGACTCATTCGCCACCCATGGTGAATGGGTCCCACCTTAAGCTTGTAATTGGGTGTTATGAATTAAGTTGCATTTAATGTGGTTTGTTGGGTTTACATTCAAAATAAAACTTAATTAGGTCTTATGAGTTCATAAAGGGGTCATATAAAGCATAAGAAAGGTGTAAATAGTTATAACAAGCCCAGAAAAGCATTAAATCTTGTTACAAGACTTTACAACACTTTAGAATAGGACTTGATAAGGGATAAATAGGTGATTTTTAGATGAATTATAATAAGAAGAGTCTAGAAAAGTGTAGAAATGTGTTACAACACTTCACAAAACCTTCACAAGACAACCTAATTTGAATGTTTAAGACCTAATGTGAATGCTTAAGTTATATTGCAACACTAAATCAAAGCAAGATGAGTCAAACATCACAAGAGAAAGATGGTCTAAATAACCATGAAAATGTTAGTGATCCATTTTTCTATGGTACAGTTGATATCTATCTTTTCCAAGTGTAGACATGCAAAATTAGCATCATGCATTCAATTAGTTCCATTCATCAAGTAAATCAAGTTCACATTCATCCGCACATAAAGTTAATCAAGCTCATTAAATCCATTCATTAGGAAAATTAGGTTCATTTTATTTAATCTCTAAGGATTATCCACTTAAATTGAATAAATTAACCTTATTTAATTTAAGCCTTAAATAAATCAAGACTTTATTTAATTAAATCTCAAAAGTCATAATTCTCCCTCTTGATTTAAATAAATCAAAGAAATCAAGTCAAATGGGTCAAAGCATCTAATCATCACCTAAGTTAAGCTAATCCTGATTAAACTAATCTAACCACCCATCACATCCTCCAGCTTTTCCCACTTGCACCAATAAATCATTTTAATTCATTTATAAAATCAACATTTTCCATCAACATGGCATCTTTGAGGAATATTCCCTCAAGTTTGAATTCAAAAGCAAGTTGAAATGTACATCCAACAAGGCATTTAATAGGTCTTACATGTCTCTTACATGTCCCTTGCAAAGGTCAAAGTTAGCATTTAACTCTCAAATTCAAATTTGAATCTCCCCCTCTTTGGCACATTGACCAAAATGTGTTCATTCCTCATCCTATCACAAGTTGACAAGTGGCTCCATCTCGTTGGCTAAATATTTGTCCCACATTCATCCATTTGGCTATTTCTCTCAGCAAAATAATCTATAAAATAAAATCTTCATTCTTCATTAGATCAACCACAAAGCTAATGCAAAGTCACTCTCTTTAATTGAGAACTAATTTTTCCCACCTCATATCATCCTCATAAGCATTTTTATATCATTTTCATCATGGAGCAAAGGATTGGTAAAGGGATTCTTTCCATAGAAGCACCAATCCACTATGAGATAAACACATTTCATGTTTTTCATATGCTTATTTAGCTTGCTTTTATCATTTGTTTGCATTTGGAAGCATTGATTTATTATTTCATAGAGATATTGTTATCTGTTTTGTTTTAGCAACTAACCATACTAAGTGTGTGTGTGTTGGAGGTTTTAGCAATTTGCAGATTTCACCATCTACAAAATGGCACTAGAAGGAGGGCCACTTGCCTTACACATTCATCATTTTCCTTTATTGCACATTTTTCATATCAAGTCAAGTGAATAGCAAAATAAAAACAAAGAAGGAAAATGACGAAGGAGAACAAAGGAAAAAGGTGAAATAGACATTGAAATCAAGCATTGGAGTTGAGAAAAAAATGAATGCAAGATTGGAGTTAAGGATTTGAGAATAAAACTTGAAACCCTTGGAAAAGCATTTTAAAATGCTTTGAGCTTCCGTCGCACACGTTAATTTTTTTTTTAGGCTAACTCATCTTTGGTTTTGCGCTTTAAAAAAAACATTTCAAAATGCTTGGAGATTCTGTCATATGCCTTAATTTTCTGTTTTAGGATAACTCACCTTTGGTTTTGGGCTTTAAAACGAACATTACCTAGGCTTTCAATTTTCATTGCAAAGAGTTAAAATGAACCTTACACAAACTGACTAGATTTCATTTAAGGTTAACAAATTGAACAATCAAATCTTCATCTTTCCTTTGGTGCTTAAAACGAATCGAATCATTCCTTTGAAGGATAAAATGAATGTGTACATCTTTATTATTTTGTAATTATTTACACAGTAATATCATCAAAAGACGTATGCGCTTCTCTCGCGCCTCACGACGATCTTGAGAATCAAAAGGCTTTTGGTGACATTAAATTGTGTAATTAATTACCCACACACTTCATTTTGGGTTTAAAAATTGAACAAAACACTTTGCAAATGTGAGTGAGCTTATTGCATGTGTTCTCCCTTTGTTTCTAAACAAGGTTTGATCTAACTATGAATAATTTAATTTGCTTTTGTCTATCTTAGAGGGCCTGCCTTGGGGAAAAAGTACTCACCCAAGGGAACGACTCAACCGGTACCACTCTAAAGCCAAGAGTATTTCCAACCGGGATATAGATGTGGGTATTGGAGTAAACACCAATATCATGCGGTTGATTCTGACAAGATGGATCCGAAAGGGGACTCTTGTCGTATGGGTCAATCTCCACGAACAGATAGTCCTTATTAAAACCCATGTGTTAGAATTTTCCAAAATCCTCTAATCTATTTTTTGTTGCAAGAACGGTTGTTCTGAAGCCACCCCACACTTTTACGGTTTTTTAGTAGAAATGGAAAGCATGCCATGGGAGTTTCATGGGTGTTGATGCTTGGCTGCCCCGATTGACGATAATGAGCCATGGAGGGGAGCCAGTGGGGTCAAGCATCTAACCATTTGCTAAAGATAAGCATAGCTAGACTTGTCCAAGTGGGAATCCAACAAATATTGTCTTTCACATCCATAGGTTTGTATTTGTTATTGGTTTGAAAACATAGTGCTTTGATCGAAAACATTGAAAACCAACATTCAACATGAGCATCAAATCTCAAACCCTTTAGGAGAAGCAAATATCCTTGAACAAATTCACATGTTATTTCTTTCCCTTGGGATTCATATCCTTAGATGCTTCTAAGCATTTGGATTTCATCTCAGTTTGCTCCTACTAAGGTCAACAACGGTAACTCTTGCCTCAAATTTCCTTGGTTTCCGCATAATACACTTTGCGGGATAAGGGGAAAGTTGTGACATTAGACATCTAGATTCAAAATCTAATCAAGAGTGTTTTTGTGGTAAAAAGAATCCATTAAGAAAAGATTAAATCAATTGAACCCCACATATGTGCTTGGCATCTTTTGGTCATATGGTTTTCATGCAAACATTGGTCTTTTGATTTTGAATTACTCTTAGAGAAAGGCATGTTCTTCACTATCTTGGTCTCATAAACAAGTCCTTCCTAGGTTCGTTTAGGATCAAACCAAACACTTCATCCAAATTCCAAAAATTTATCATCCCATCCCACCAAACAACTTTAGAGCTTTGGAAACATCATTCTAGACTTGGGTAAATCATCAAAATCAAAATCACCTTGTTTAGTTAGGTGTATGGGAATGTATCCTTTCTCATACATTTAGAAATCCTTTGAACAAGTTCATCCTAAGATCACATCTAACATCTTAGGGTTTACAAGTTCATTACCCAAATCAAACCAATCAAAATCAAACCCTAAGTCTAGCATTGATCTAAAGTTCCTAAACGTTCAACAATCATATCATTCACCCCTTTCATCCTTCATCTCGTCATTGGTCCTAAGAACCTTCGAGGTCACTTTTGCAACAAGATCAAAACACAAGAAGAACATGGAATATAAACTTGATCCATACATCATGAGTAATCCAAGTCAACTAAGCTATCAAAGCCTTACAATGCTAATTGATTATCAACACTCACATCTATACAAACCATACATTGGGATCATTACCTTCAACAAATTTCAATAGTACAACAAATTTCAATAGTACAACAAATATGAGTATGCCCAAATCGAAGTTTGGGACACCTTTCCCAATGGTAGATTTAAATCCAAGTCCAAACCTACAAATCCACCAACCGAACAACGTCATCCCACCAAATCCCACATGCCAAATGAGAATGTACCAAGTACAAGTTTTGCAAACATGAATCCATAAAACTTTGGGATAAATATGTTTGCAAATCATACAAATGTTGTTCAAAGTCCAAACACGATGATAACGACTCCATGTATTAATCCAAGTAAAGGTAACATCATGCAAAATCAAAGTTACCTAAATCAAGGCAATGTGATCCCCAACACCAACAATGTTCAACTTCAACCCATAATGCCAAATTTGAACATCATCCCAAGTCAGAACATTGTCCAAAATCAATTTGTCCATGATCCCATTCAAAAAACACAAGTATGCATCCCAAATTTTCTTAAACAAAAACCAAATCAACTATATCAAGGGATTCAAGATCAAATTTGGCGAGATCAAATTGCTACACTTACCAAAATAGTTGAGTCATTGCGCCAAGAGACATCTCCACCACCATTACCCATATCAACATCATTCCTTGGTTCAGGGCTTCCCCCTTTACCTAGCACCAATCACTCCATTCAAATCAATCCACCTAACACCAATCAAGCCATCACATCAAATCCTTTGGAAATACCATCGACATCGCACCAACAGATGGTATCTAATCAAATGAAAACATCAATCCCAACAAGTCAAAATATGGTCTCCCAAGGACCTATCACCTTGGTCATTCTAACCATTCCTATCACCTCAATCATTCCAACCACCCTATCACACCCATCACATCTCAAACCCTCACGATCACTCTAAATGTATCTCAATGACTTATCACTACATCCAACACAATTCCAAATCCACCACCACTACCACCAAAACCAAATGCAACAAGAAAATATAACATTGTGCTAAAAGCTCACCAGGCCTACCAAAATTCCATCCAACAATATCTAGCCACGCAACAAGCAACACAAGCTCTACAAGCCCAACAAGCACAAGCCTAGGCTCAAGTGCAAGCGCAAGTTCAAGCCCAATACCAAGCCCAACGAGCAAATGTTGTTCAAAATCCCAAAAAAATGTTAACGAATCCATGTATCGATCCAAGTCAACAATCACATAATCAAGAGCTATCCATCAATGAACACATGGAAGATGTTTCTACTTCATCCAAAGATCAAATCAACATACATCAAGAGTTACTTTTTGATCATGATAAGAATCCTTCAACAATACCCAACAATGATCCAATTCAAGAAATGTCAACATCACTTGATGCTATGGTTGAAGACATTCACAATCTATCCACCACAATTGTTGAGAACAATGATCAAGATCTCTCCATCGATGAGCACCTTGAAGATGTTTCCACCCCATCTGATGATCAAATCACCATACATCAAGAACCACTTTTTAGTGATCTATTTCAAGGAGTGTTATAATTATTTGATCCCATTGACATAATCTATGATCCATTGACCTATGATCATGTTGAAAATGTCTCTACATCACCTTATGAGTTAGAGCACATATCTCAAGAATTTATGCCAAAGCATGATCAACGTCTTTCACCAAAGTCTAGCAATGGTCCTTTCCAAGACATATTGACATCCTTCGACCTCATGGTTATAGATACTGAAGGAACTCTGAACTTGACACTTGAGGATATTGAACCACTTACCATGTCTAATGACGACATCCAAGAACCCTTTGTAAGCAATCCATCCTTTGAAACTAAACCATGTCAAGAAATTAATCCAAAGCATGTCGAAAGCAACTCTGAAATCATTCAAGATCAAGAATTTGTATCTTCAATATACTACAATAATCTAATGGAAACTCTCCTATCTATGCAAGATGATCATATCCATGTAGCACATACTCCTCCATCTACCCATGAGATGCTTTCTGCAGATGGAAATGTAGATGATCTTCATTCAGAACAAGATTCTTTTACTCCTGGCATTATTACACAAAAAGAGAAGGTTATTGAGTTGTCAACATTAGGATCAAATATATCCAAAAATCAGACTGAAGACATCATGTATGAAGATATCCAGCATTATCCACTTAAGGAAGTAGGTGAGACAGAACAAGATATTTCAGAGTTAGCAGAGCATCAAATTGAAATAACATCATCTGCAGTGGTCATTTCTCAGAGAATGCATTCTAAACAAGAACCCTCAAAACAAGCAGAATCAAAGCATGAAGGTACTACTTCCATAATACTAGGGGCAACTTCATCTCAAGAAAACATCAACATAGGGAGCACGAAGAATCCTTATGATGAAACAAGTGCCAATACTACAACCAGCCACGCCATGAATCTTCATCCATCCATCACCCCATCCATGAATTGGGACATACATCAAAAGAAAGAGTTAAATCAAAGCAAGAGAAGCTGAGAAGCATAATGGACAAATCAAATATAAGTCACGGATACCAAAGAAAAATTATCCCTATCAAACTCCATTAGTCAAGGAAACTATGGGGAAAAATCAAAAAGGGAAAAGTATCTATCAAAGATGTCCACAAAAGAAAAATTAGGCTTTTCAAGCGACATACAAAGTGTATCAAGAAGTTGGTCCTAATTCCACACACACTTCCATATCCACCCATCATTGCTCATCTTCCAAAGTTTGGAGAGTCAAAGGTTCCAAACTGTCAACCAATCCATCTCTTATCCCTAAACACACTCCATCCATGCCTCCACGTGTGATATCCAATTCTCAAATTGACCATGGATTGGAAACAACCTTTCATCATAAAGATTTTTAAGGCACTCTATTGTGATGTGCGCACGAAGACAGAGTTAACCATGGTATCAATAAAGCAGATCAAGAATCCCAAAAGTTGCATTCAAGTGCACGTATTCTAGCAAAGCAGCTTCTTCAAGAAGGCTATCGATGGCACATTATGACATGAGCATCTACATTAGCAACACCTTGTGATTCAACATGAGCTTAAAATCTTTCAAAAAAATCAAAAAATATGAAAATCCAAATTAAAATTAGAAAAAGGATTGAAAATAGTAAAGAAAAAAATCATCCCCTAGTGAAAACCGCATGGGCGGCACTTTGGAAAGGTACCATGATGAATTTTTAACCTGGAAAACAGGCGTCATGTGTAAAATCAAGCATCTGTGTGCACCACTCTAGGAGAAAGCATCTCATCCCATCCATAATAAAGCCAACATTACATCCGTCTTATCCATAATAAATCCATTCATCCATGAACCATTTATCCAATCCATTCACATATATCTATATCCATAGTCTGAGTCATCTTGATCTTGATGAAATTTTTGGGAACACTTTACACTTGCTTATGGTAAACATCTTGACATGGGTCATTGTCATTGATCCTATCCTATGCAGCATTATCTGAGCCATGAAGCATTATCCAATGAAGCATTCCTTTATCTGAACACTATATCTTATCCCAAGATAATCCTTGGAATCCTTTGCGTGCTTACCATATCCATCCATCCATACACCTATCCAGGCATCTATCCATGACATTCCATACATTGTTAGACACTGGGGGTAGATATTTGCATCTTGCTTCGGGAATAAATCTTGATCTATATCCTCCAACTTATGTGGTGATCCGAACATTAGAAAACATAAAATCAAATTGGTCAAAGCATTTGTGATCTACAATCCAAATCACTAGCCCATGGCATATTTTGATGAGAAGACATTAGTTATCAGTCTTCATCTTTCATCGAACATCAATCCAAGTAATCACTATCAGTTGCATCTAAGTTGCACTTCAAATGTCACATCAAATCATTCGAACACCTTTTGTTTCAAATCAAGCTTCATCAATCATGATCAATCAAATCCATCCAAAAAATCATCATCTCAGGATATCCTTGTGTTGCTCAACACTATCCTTGCATTGTTGTGTATCCTCAACAATGTTATCATCATCATTCCCTCATCATCTTGGGATATCCATCATAATCCTTATGTTGCTTAACACTATCCTTGCATTGTTTTGCATCCTCAACAATGTCATCATCATCAATCCATCAATCTGATCAATCAACCTTAGCTTGGTTTTCAACAAAATCCCCAAATAGTGCACTGGTATCATCACACATATCCATATCCAAATCATCAAAATCATGCAAAAATCGAAAAACATCACAAAATCAGAAAATCCAAAAACATTCAAAACATATCAAAATCCAAAACCAAGTCGAAAATAGAAAACATCAAAAACATGGCATCCAAACTACGTCGTCTCTGAGCTTAAACATAGGCAAGGCTAATCTTTGATCAGCCCCCGAGACATCAAAATCCAAAAACATTCAAAATCACACAAAATCCAAAAACATCGAAAAATAAAAAATCAAAACATTTGAAACATCCAAAAACCCAAAACAGCCTCAAAACATTTCAAAACGTAAAAAAACATCCAAATATTTGAAAAAATCCATCCTTCTATTTTGCATCGCAGTAATAATCAATCCATAATAAACTAATCGTCACCTTCATCCTTTTAAGTAAAACAAATAGAAAGATCAAATCCACAAATAATCAACAAAGCAAGCTTCAATCATAAAATCAAAAGCAAACAACAAATCTTTAAAACAAAATCAAACTCTTGATCATTTTCAAACATGTCAATCAACCTTATATCAACATCCTATCAATCAACTTATCGACCCATCATCATCCTATACAATGCATGTCCTAGGATATATCGTTTTGACAATGGGCATCATTTTGGATATCACCTTGGATTCTTATCCTATCAAAACAAATCCCTATGGCTAGAGGTATGAAGAACATTGGCTTATTTGCGTACTTGATCTTTTCTTTTGATTTATCTTATTGCGCTCATTCCAAGGACCTCTCAATGATATCCGAACGAAGGATTTATAGAGATAGGAATGGGGAAACGATCATTATCTTTTGTCTGTTGTGCTTGTTGAACGTTCTTGTAAAATAACTTGGCGAATACTTTCTTTGTTAGGTATGTCCTAGCAAGGTTTCCGTATGTCAAGTGTGAACAAGAATACTCCTATCTATTTCTCGAGTCAAAGTCCATCACACTAGGTACAACGCCATCCTGGTCCTTTATACCTTGATGCATCATGCTTATGTGTGTTATCAAACATAAGGTAAGTGACCCTTTTAAAATCCCAATCCTTGATAAGCAAATCATCCATCTATCATCATCATTTCTTGTCATCATCTCTCATAAATTTGGCTTGTTGGATCCTCTTGTCATCATCTAATTGCTTCTTTTCCACACTAACATCACGTCATGAATAATTAATCATCATCACCAGTGCATCCATCCTACATCCACAAACCATTAGCATTATGTATATCATCCCACATGCATGTTTATCATCATAATATAGATCTGTTAGTCTAAGCATCTCATAAATCATATATTTGCATAAATCATACATTTTCATAATCACATCATATCAAATCATCAATCTCATCCATCTCACATCATATCATCATTTAAGTTTTTTAAGATAATATAGATTTGTTATTCTAAGCACCTTAAAACCATATCATTTGCATCATCATCCATAACCATCCATTTTGAACCTCTTTATCATGAGATCGACCCTCAAATAGAATCTTTTCGCTTGATCTCTTGAGGGGGCAATGCACTAGTTTACTTCTTTCCATTGGGGCATCCAAAAAAATTAGAAATTTTTTGAAATTTGTTTGCGGCAAGTTTATTCTTTGAACCAACACATCAAGTATATTGCTTCAAAGAGAGGCAAAATGTAGACATGCAAAATTAGCATCATGCATTCAATTAGGTCCATTCATCAAGTAAACCAAGTTCACATTCATCCACTCATAAAGTTAATCAAGTTCATTAAATCCATTCATGAGGAAAATGAGGTTCATCATTTAATCTATAAGGATTATCCACTTAAATTGAATAAATTAACTTTATTTAATTTAAGCCTTAAATAAATCAAGACTTTATTTAATTAAATCTCAAAAGTCATATTTCTCCCTCTTAATTTAAATAAATCAAAGAAATCAAGTCAAATGGGTCAAAGCATCTAATCATCACCTAAGTTAACCTAATCCTGATTAAACTATTCTACCACCCATCACATCCTCTAGCTTTTCCCACTTGCACCAATAAATCATTTTAATTCATTTATAAAATCAGCATTTTCCATCAACATGGCATCTTTGAGGAATATTCCCTGAAGTTTGAATTCAAAAGAAAGTTGAAATGTACATCCAACAAGGCATTTAATAGGTCTTACATGTCTCTTACATGTCCCTTGCAAAGGTCAAAGTTAGCATTTAACTCTCAAATTCAAATTTGAATCTCCCCCTCTTTGGCACATTGACCAAAATGTGCTCATTCCTCATCCTATCACAAGTTGACAAGTGGCTCCATCTCATTGGATAAATCTTTATCCCACATTCATCCATTTGGCTATTTCTCTCATCAAAATAATCTATAAAAGAAAAGCTTCATTCTTCATCAGATCGTCCACAACGCTAATGCAAACTCACTCTCTTCAATTGAGAACTGATTTTTCCCACCTCATATCATCCTCATAAGCATTTTTATATCATCTTCATCATGGAGCTTAGCA
>VDFB02227822.1:0-12266 GCA_007258455.2 Sequoia sempervirens
CTATTACTATTATTGCATTTTTTGGCCATATCTCCTTCATCTTCATGTTGTCTATATACTACATCTAATAGTGTTAGGATATTAAAAATAACCAAAACAAGCCCCAAATGAAGGAAAATGTCTAAAAGAGTGCACTATACTACTGTAAGGGATACATATATCTCTTATTACAAGCCTTAGACTCTTCCTATTACAATTTCTTTAGAGTTGTACCAATGTATGATTTATTAATTTAATATGACCATTTATTTGTATATGGAAAGTGGTAGGTCTATTAAACCTTATATACATTCTCTTCCACAATATGGTCATTTTGTTAAGAAATTTAATTCCTTATGTTGTTAGAAAAACCTATATCAAACTTCAAGGTTTAATACTTTGTTCTATGTAGTAAACCTTGGAATGATGCAGTAAAAAGGGAGAACTTAGATATGCAATAATCACAAACAAAATTTAATGAAATTATATTCACATAGATAAGGCAATATACATAAAATCATATATTCTACTTCAATGGCTCAAGCTCATATAATGTCTTATAATGTGTTCCTCTTGCTTTACTCTTAACATTATCGTCTTCCCCATTCTTTTAATAGATCTCTCTTATATCTTCTATACTTATTCTCACACCCATAATTCATGCTCTTATCTTCCACTTTTCCAATCCTTATATAGCCTCTTAATGCATTTTCATGTTGTCTTCTCCTTATATCTTTTGATAATAACATAATTTTTTTGCTCGATAAATGTGACTAGGGAGGTTGGTCCCTTAATTAATAATAGAAATATATACAAAATTCACCTAGTAATGACAACTAGGCATATAGTTTAGAGTTTCCCAATTGAACATTAAAATGGCTAGGTAAGATACATTCTAACAAAACATTATTGACATAGACTAGACTCTACTACATAGCTAATACGACAAAGTCCATACTACATGGAACCCCTTGCAATATTTGCTTTAAACACATACAAGCCATGACACAAAATTGTCATTCGAGGAGATAATTAATGCATCTTATAAACTATAACTTGTTAACTATTTTACTAGCAGCTAAGATTCTCTTCATCATCCTATTTTGAGCTCTCTATTAGGAAAGAAACCATCAATTCTAGCATTAGTGCCACCTTTAAGTTGGTTATCTATTTGAGGAAATCAATAGCCTTCTTCACCTTGTTCTTTGCGCGATCTTTCCTAGTTGACAACACAATCATAATAAATGACCACTATACTGAGGGGATAGGGATTGAAGAGGTAGAGGCCACACTAGTAGCTGACCCTGCACAGGAACCAAATTCATAATTGTATCCTCCAAACCACCTAGAACATACTTCAACGACATCTTCACCAATTCTCTCACCATGTTTGTGCCTTCCCCCAAATCCAACATCACAACTATAAACATAGATGAGATATCCAAATTAACCTTGTATGGGTGCTTTGCAATTAGGATTTCTTTACCAAGGACCTGGTTGTATTGCATAAAGCAACATCTCCAAATTAATTTTAAATATTTCTTTGAAGTGAATTTTAGAGATATAACCTAGGAAGTCCATTTGTCAATTTGGGTAGGTCAACCTCATAGTGGTGTCCATTCTTGGCAAAAGGTGGAAAACCCAAAAAAGCATGTAAATATTAAATAAGACCTGCCTCATCAAAATGACCAATATAATCAATTGTCGATACCAAAAGTAGAGGATCCATTTGGCTTGTGTTGAGCCTTAATGAATACATCAACTTGAACTCAAGTGGCCTATACTGATTGCCCTATGACTTATGTAAGGCTTCTATTTGTTTGAGGGATTCATATGATGATTATACTTTAAAAAATTGAAAATATATGCCCATTCCTCTAAGTTCCTACTTACCTAAGTCCTCTCCTTGGACTTAATTGCAAGGTTAGCAAGGTAGTCTATTATTGTATCAGCCTCCCTATACATATGGTTAATGGTATAAGAATTAAATGAGTCTAACAATAACCAACCTTGATGAAGGGTGTTATTTATTTTCCAATTGACATGTTTTTAATTATTAATTCCCTTTACAATATTCATAGAATCTTTCTCTCTATATCTATGTTTTTAATCCAAACTATTCACATATATGAAGACCAAAGATAAATGCCTATGCCTCTACTTCGTTATTGGTTCCATCTAATAATTTTTGGGTTACTCTAGCTACTATATTTCCATCATGATCTTTGATTATGCAACTATCCCTTGATTTGCTAGGGTTACCTTTTGAGGCTCTGTCAAAGTTCATTTTCACTTGACCCTTAGAAGGTGACCTCCATATGGTACCCTCTCTTTGAAGAGAATTGTAAAGTACTCTAGAAGCTCCATGAACATCAGATAATAACTTCTTATTCTCTTCCTATGATTTTACCTCTTCTTATGATATTTATTCCTTTTATAGCTTATTTAGGCATATTGTGGTGTATTTAAGGCTATTTAGTGTTATGTAATAGTTATATGTTTAAAAATGAGCCTAGTGACATGTGGTACCAAATAACCTCACGTATCATGCCAAAATTCTTCGTAGGCTTAAAATATTGTCTCATCCTCAAAACAACTTGGTGAAATCAATTGTAACATCTATTCCCATCTATGGGTTAATCATGGTGGCCTTTCTTGCTCTAGATCTTCATCCATATGGGTGGAAATTTGCGCTTGGCCTCTTTGTTATTGTGACATGTTTCCATTTTATTCATTCCTTTTTCCTTATTTTTTACTCATGGGTTTATGTTCTATGACACCCTTTTATTGTGCGACCTATCTTACTTCCAAGTTAAGCAAAGTATCTTTATCTTGACCTTGATCTTTTCTACGGATCTCAATTGATGTGGTCTCATCTTTGCAAGCATCTTTTTCTTTACTTTGATTTTCTCAATAGACCTTGATGGGAATGGTTGTTTCCTTTGGGATTTTTTTGTATATGGAATGATCAACATCCCATCTTTTTCTTCCACTTCCACCTCTATGCTCTTGGGTTATTTTTTCATCCCTTCTAGATCAACTATTTCTATGTGTATAAGAAGACTAACTTTGGGTGATATCAATACTACTCCCTACAACATGAATTTTATGGGTTCCCAAGTATTTGTAACCCCTTGTGGTTCCATCTTGAAGTTATTCCTCTTAATTTTCCTTTGTGCCTTTTCAATGAGGAATGTGATAAGAGATTGTATCCTTCTACATGATGTATTTTCTCACCTTGATCACAAATGTTAAAATATCTAATAAAATATATACCAAGAATGAGGTAGTGACTCCAAAGTCCAATAAAAGGCCTACATGAACCCATACTGATTTGTTTTTTGCCCTTCTTTTAGTCAAGGATTGCTCAAAATATTTAATATGTTTCCTTGAATTAGAAGCTCCTTTATGCGTAGGCATCTTGTGCATTAGCCATTACTCCATACAAATCTACATTTAATTGCAATCTCTAGATTTCTTCATGTGGGGATGTGCTTCTTATGGGGTTTTCATCATCTTTCTACATTCCATGTCAAAGTAACATATAGGTTTTCCATTATAATCTTCTCACGAGATTTTTCCTCATTTTCTCAAATTACTTTTCATCATCCCAAATTCCAACATATTTGGGATAGTTCTTATGGTTACACCATACAAATATTTTGATTTTTATCATGTCTTATCCACTCTATCTCATCAATGATTTCAATATTGACACTACTATTTGTTATCATATTTTATATTCCTTTCTTTTCCCTTATCATCTCAACTAATCATCACTATCCTCTTCTTTGTCATCTTTAATACATTAGGCAATGGAGATTTAGTTGGGGGTCTAATCTCATATCGTGTCTATTGATCTTGGGAGGTCACAACCTTTAGTTTATTTATTCTTCACTATTCCATTTCCTTTCCATTATTATCTTTCTTCCACCTCTTCACTCCATTCCTCCATTCCTTCCGTATTCCACCATTCTCCCTTCTCTCTCCTTTTCTCATTTCATGTTAATTGGTCTTTATACCCTTCTTGTTTTATTGATTTGGTGATCTCCCATCATTTTTTGTCCCAGCACCTCATTCTTCTTTTCTTTTTCTCTAATTTTGTTCTCTTGAATTGCTCCTCTGCACCTTCATGCATTACATCATTTTATTTTATTTTCTCAATGTACATGAGATTGTCTTAATCATATGTTTCTAAACCTCCTTCTATATACATCTCCTTAGTGCGACTCGCCGGTGGGGCATAGTGTGCACCACTACACTTCATGATAATTTTATTTACCATGTATAAATTAAAAAAATCCAAAATTTTCAGTTCTTAGTTTTACTTTTAATTGCCACCACTTTCTTCCTTTTTGTATGATCTCCCTACTTGTGCAACTATAGTGAGGTCTTGTCAATGAAACCAAATGTTGATAAGAAAACATAGATCAAGGTCTAGACTATATATTTCAAAAAATTAACTCCAATGTTATATAATACAAAATAAAATGGGATTAGTGTAGTAGATTACACATACAACCAAAAGAAAATATATATTCATGTGCACATCATAAGATATAACCATTTATATCTTTATTCATATCATCATTCTTACATAAATCTTTGATGCTACAAGTATAGATATACACATCACATATGCTTGTGTGTTACACTTACCTCTTCTGCGTGTACGGACTTCTGTATAGTCCTTTAGCGTACACTATATGGTGCCCCAATATGAAAGCAATTGATTTGCATATATATGTATCCCCTCAAATTATCCTTATACATCTTCAACCATCAAGAGGTACCACAAAATTCATAATATTCTTGAAACTTACATCCTAATACTTGCAATGACCTTCAACTTCCTTTATTTTGCTTTGTTCTACAAGGAGTTAATCTTAAAAGACTTGGATTTCAACATACCCTGAAGTTTCACAGCGCAAATTGGGATGCTCCACTGATTTTCAAAATAATAGGGATACTAGCTCATCCTTTGAGATTTTATTAAATAAATAAATCCTAATAATATCTTTTATTTATTGGCATCATCCCCTAGCAATTATATATTTTCCTGCAACCTGCTAACTTTGCTTCATCAAAAGATACAAAATGAGCCATTGGACCTCCCATCATTACATTTATCCACCTAGCTCTAATCTAAATTAGGGAAGGTAGGATATTCTAATAATCATTTTTTATTTGTGTATATGTAGTATCCAAAAGAGAAATTACTTTTTTGATGTGTTGTACATATACCATAATATCAACATAAGATATTTTCATAAAAATCAAGATGGGGGATTCTTTTATGTTGGGGACTATCTATCTACCTTCTTGAAGAATATTTTCTAATTGTGACAAGTGAACAATTAATATTATACTCAATTCCTTCATTTATGCAATAATCTTCAACCTAAATTTTGATTTAATAAGTGGTATCGAGATTGCATGCTTTCCAATTACTATCTTTGGGAGCCATTTAAATAAGACATTGCATTGTAGGATACTAAGGCTTGATGAATTTAAGTCTATAGATTATCAATATGTACCTTCTAGGCTATGGTGGCTTGTGGACAATTAATATAATATTGATATAGTGCAACTACATTATTACATGTGTTTTCCAACAATTGAATGCACTTTTTAAATTCCTTTTGGCCATTTTTTCTATTCCCTATGGAATTTCTCTACCTCATAATCCTTAATAATCTACTTTTTCATTTCCTTCTTTTATTTTTTCCCAACACCTTGTTAATTCTAGCATACCTTGTATACCTTCTAATTCTTAGTTGTATTTATAGAGGGGTCAATTTGTATGTCCAATACCTTTTTTTGTATAAACTTAATCATTCTGCTCATACTCTCCTCTGTTGAAAAAAACCTTTGTAAAGTATCCTTTCATGAACTATTTTCCAATGTCTCACTCATTTCCAACACTTAATTTGGTGTGATCCATGCCAAATCCATTCATAGTGTTGTTGGTGTGTTAATCATGATGTTTTCTCTTTTCCTAAAAGAGGGGTAAAAATTTATTCAAACCAAAATAAACAAGTACAAAGCAAGGGCATTACACACCCCTGTCAATCTCCACTAAGTGGTCCAAATTTTGTGACAAATCTGGGGTAATTGAACCCTTTCCACAATGTTACAATTTTGCAAATGATCAGAGGCCCATTTGGCCAAGCAATCTGAAACCCCATTCCATTCTCTAGGAATGTGACAAAAAGTAACAGATTCCAAGGAAGCACACAAATTAAAAATTTGTTTTATAATTACAGCCAAATGCCAACTGACATCCTCTAACTGCCGCTTCTTCAGTAAAGTCACCACCACCTAAGAATCAAATTCACAAACAATTTGTCTCCACCCAAGAGCACAACTACGCTCCATAACATATAAAATGGCAAGAGCCTCCATCACAATGTTAGTATACCAACCCTTATAAACAGAAAAGATAAACTCAACAATTCTAGAACTAGTCCGCCCAACACCCCCAATACCAGCATTACAAGGATTTCCCCAAGAAGAACCATTTGTGTTGATTTTCAACACACCCTAAGGAGGAGGACACCAATGCCCCTCCCTATTTATCTTCTGAAGAGGATGCCAACATCTATTTCTCATGATCTGGCCAACACCATGAGCAGCTTCCCTCTGTAGAGGAAGTTTGAGACGAGTGCAATAGGAGACATCTCCCAGATCCACACCCTCAGCTAAGTCACACTTAGCCAAAATAGTTTCTCCCAAAGAATGAAGAATTTTACACCACAAATGTTGGACAACCAACTTCACATCTTGAAAAATCTTGCAATTCCTCTCCAGCCAGATATGTCATATAATAAAGGTTGGTCCAAGAGCCCAAGTAACTAGAGCAATCTATTTTTCCTTTGCCATACACTTTATTTTATCTAGTGGATCAGTTATTTATTATCCTATTGGAGTCATCAATATTTGTTTAGATTTGTCTTTAATTTTTCCTCTTTCTCTCCCCCTATTTCAATCTTGGAACCATCCTTGGTCTCATCTTTTGGCATTTTATCAACATCTAGTTAATCTATTCTTATTGCTTTTTCTTATAATTTATCATCACTAATGTCTTTGAGTTCTGCTTCCTCTTCATCCTCCTCATCCTTTTTTGGAACTTATTCTTCTTATGTATCCTTTATACAAGATTCTAATTATTTTATCAATGATAAGACAATAGATTATTCTTTTTATTTGTCCTTTTTTTCTTTAATATTGTCTGATGGGATTTCTTTGTTACCAAAATTGCCTCATATAATATCTTTTTCAACTTATCATCTTGTATTTTTTATTTCTTCGTAAGTATGGTTTTTTTGGGGACCACTAGCATTTCATGTTAATTTGAGAGAAAATTTACATCCTCTATCAATGGATAATTCGTTGAACATAAATAATGCAAAAGAAAAGAAAAGAAATGATGGCTAGAACAAGCAAACAGGAAAACCAACAACACAACCCACGTAGTAGGAGTGGGCCAACTTTCAACTCAGCCAAGGAAATCGATGAGGGAGAGGAGCTAATGAAGAAGAAACTATCATCATCCAAAGCTTTGTTTTCCAGAAAATCAACAACCAAATTCAGCTCCTTGTAGGTATGTTTGATGGAAAAAGGTTTCAAAGAATTCAACAAACTCCAAGCCAAATCTAGAATGTTATTGAGCTTCCAATTCATTTCCTTTTGAATTCTCAAGGAATGAACAATGATTTGTGAGTTCCCTTCAATTTTGTGCTTCTCGAACTTAATCTTGGAGCAAAGTTGAAAACCAAAAACCATAGCCTAACCTAAGCCTCATTGTTAGAACCATCAAAAATCCACTTAAACACCAGTCAAAACCAAATGTCCATCCTCATCTCAAATAACACATCCTACACTTGATGAACTTGGACTTCCATCTGAGGCACCATCAAAGTTAAGATTCAAACCTGAGTCCAACAGGCCTCTTTGTGAACCTATTCTTTTGAATAATAGACAAAGAAAGAAAAAATTCTAATAAATACTTAGGAAGAGCCCCACACCACTTGAGATGAGCACACAACCAATGCCAAAATTTGGAAGAAAAAGGGTAGGGAAGAAGTAGGTGGTTCATCAAATCTTCGTAAGATGTGCAATCTCTTCTAATTCACTTCCCTCAAGTTTTAATTCTTCACAATTCCTATACTCCACCTATATGGGCATGATCATCCTTTGCTAAGTAATTTGGTGGGACACTCCACCTCATGCCTATAGATAAAAATTATATTCCTACCTAGATCCTAAGATAATTAACATTAAAATCATTGTACTTGGAGAAAGGAAAGACCAAGTCAAAAGTTATTTAAATGTAGAAGAGGAAGAAACTGATTCAACTAAACCTAAGAATATACACCAAATATAATTTATCTGATCGTTCAAAATGCTCATCACTTAAAATAATAATAACACATGGTAATGCTTGTTACAATAATTTGGGTGTAAGGTTATAGCCATTATATGGTTAAAGCCTAGCAATTAAAGAAAATATTAGTTCTTAACACATAATTCAAAATTAGTTTGGATTGGAATTTTTTACTTCAATTTTGTCAGTTATATGATTCAAGTTTATATCATATACACTCATTGCACCTAGTAAATACATCTAGATTTAATAGTTGATGTACAATACAAAAACACATACTAACATAACTGTATAGGAGCGAATTTGAATCCCTCTTGCAAATTCCCCTTTTAGACCCTCCACTTTAGAAAAATCAAATCCGACTAAGTAATTTCATGTCTTCATTCTGTACTCTATCCACTTGGTGCTTGTTTTTAATGATGGTGGGGGAATTTTTGTTGAGGATGTGCACGTAGCGTGCAGACATCTACGTGGCACGCTACTTTCGTGACAGGATTTCTACCTCTGGAATCTGCAGAGGCATTACATTCTCCATTGGTGACGAAAAGTAATACCCCTGCGCCTTATTGCCGACCTTTGAACGAATCTTTCCCTCCTAATTGGCCTCCAAATGGCTATCTTTCATTCTCATTCCTACTTATTGACATTTCTACATGCTTGATTGATCTTGCTTCATGTTCTTGGCAATTCTTGCTCCATACTTTTGCTACTTGTTGCACTATTGACATCACAACTCCAACAATCACAATATCCTACACATCTACCACATAAGCTATAGCTTGGTGTCTTGTGAGACTAATTTCGACGTTGTTGCGGCTACATCAACTCTGCCATTGTTGTGGGCTTGCATTCCTCTCTCATTGGCCTTGAGTGCCTTTGGTAGAGGGTGGCAACACTTTTGTATTACTTTGTTGTTGGATTTGAGTAGCTTAGTGTCACTCGTAGTGTTTGATTTCATTTTCATTCCAACATTGTTTTCTTTATCATATTTCCATCTCTCTATCTATCTAGTTGTCCATGGAAGTGGAAACAGCAAAGCAGGGGTTTGACTACGACAAACCCCTATACAACCCCAACATTTTTCCTCTCTTGGCTATGTGTAGGTACGTGTTCATGTGGAGCTTGCTAATGAGTTGGACCCTTTGTGAGTTCACTTCCACCACCTTTGTTTTCTCTCACTTCTACATCGTCTTTCTAGATATTTTGCTTATTATATTAGTTATCATTTTATTTAGCACTTTAAACTTCATTTGCTAACTTGTTAGTAGATTTTTGGTACATGTACTGTACTTTTGCACTTTCTATCCATACAGAAACTAGCGCCCTTGTGAGATGCTAGTGTGTCACGTTGTCATCCCTAGCTTGTGTTGTTGTCCTTTGGAAGAGGGTTGTCTGAGGTATAGTTTGGGTTCCAGAAGCCTGCTTGTTCAGCCCCATCAAAACTCTTAGTTTAGTAAAGTGACAGAAGTGTCTGAGAGTGCTCTTCATTCTCTATCCTTGACCTTAAACACTTGTCCAAATTGAGGTAGACTAGGGCAGCCTTCTGCTCTCAGCTCTCCATGACCTAGAACCTTGGTGTGGTTGGTCCCCCTCTACATTTTGGAGAACCTGACGTGAACAATGTCTATTCGTTTCTTCATGTTGATATTTTTTCCCTCGCACTTGGAAACCATTGTAGAATTGGGTATTGTGAGGTTTTACGAGTATCACAACCCAGTCTACAACCTCCAGGTATGTTGTTAGAAGAAGTGTGTGACACCTTCCAATTGAAAAGACAAAGGTCACTTCTGGTTTTACTATTGGTTTGTCTACGGGCTTTACAAACAAGATGGGTTTCATCAACCAAACCACTTGTGTACCCACTCCTCCAGTATCCCCTATAGCTTCGTTTGTGGATCAGGATGATGTTGTACATATTCCTATAGAAATCCTCTTGGCATTGGATAGGAGGCTATTGGACCTTGGTAATCATCTAGAGAAAGAACTAAATATGGCAAGATCCACTAGACTTGCTAACGATGTGAGATATATGTTAGGAAAGGATCGAACAAGCGTAGAATTCTTGTGCGGCCTAATCGACCTAACCGAACCACACATCCCTTCATATAACACTAGATCAGGTACTACCCGAGGAGAGGTGCTTGATGCCTATGAGAGACAAATAGTTGTCTCAATTCTTACCACATATGTATGCATGGCCGAAACAAGCTCCCCAATCAATGTTTCCTATTCTTCTGAGAAACCCCACACTATCAAGGGGAGTAGCATACCCCTTGGTTTTAGTTTCAACCCCTCCTACCGCCCCTAGTAGTGGGTGCTCTAGTGGGATGAGTGGTGGTGGCTCTGGTGGAGGCCATGGTGGTGGATTCAGTAGTGGGCAGAGGCCACGTTGGTGGTTTTGGTGGTGGCTTCGGCGGTGGCTCCAGAGGTGGTTCTAGTGGTGGTTCCACTAGGCCTTTGTCATCTTTAGACCCTATTCTAAATGCTCTTCTTTAGAATATGGGCCAAATGCAAAACCAGTTAGGGAAACTATCCCAGGCCTCTTCCCAACCTATCTTTCAACCTTTCTCCTAACATGGTCTATTGTCGGTGATGATTTTGGGCACTCCTTTCCCTCAAGGAATGGAGATTCTTAAGTTCAAAAAGTATGGTGGTAAGGGAGATCTCTCAAGGACACGATGCTCTAATGACAAAGCTTTTCCCTCGATCTCTCAAGGACACAACACTCAAGTGGTACTATTCATTTCCCGACAATTCTATATATTCTCATTTGATCAACTCATCAATCAGTTTCTCCATCAATTCTAGGCTAACATCGGTTTGAAGATGATTGTTACCTAATTTTCACCCATGGGCTCAATCAAGCAGGATAAATCATGTGACAAAGGTTTGAGAAGGCCAAATGGAGCATTCGCACAAGGGAAAAAGTCATGAATCTGATGCTAGGTCACAGGGAACTCAATTGGGAAGCCTGCCTTGTTCAAGTTCGGCATAAAAATCCTCTAAGGAGAGAGTCACCAAGACCTTCAAAATGTCTCGCTGACTAAAAGGGCTCTCCGGGGTAGTGTTTTGCTGATTGGATCTCTCACACTTTCGGGTGTCTTCTTGACGGATGGGAGCCTCGTGATAGATGATGGTTTCAGCGAAGGATGGAGGAATCACCGTGATGTCTTGGCAAAGGCATTATGTCTCGCTGAAAGATAAAGGGGGTCTTGATATGTGTTTTGCCTTCGGTAGGAGTCTCGCTGGCAACAAAAAGACCTCACCGAGAAGGTTTGACATCGGCAAAAGGTCTTGCCGATATAGGGAGGTCTCCTCGACAGAAAAAAGAGCTCACTGAAGGATTTGGCCTTCGGCATAAGGTCTCAGCGATGCGAAGGGTCCTACCGATAAAGGGAGCCTTCGGTGTAATATTCCAAGTCGGAGAAAGGTCTCCCCGACCCGATGATGTCTCTCCGACTTGTTTTGTGCTCACCCAAGGATAAGGGGGTCGGCGTAAAGTCTTGCCGACCCAAATGTCACGCCGACGGAGTAGTTCGGGGAGAACAAGGTGTGTTTGCCAAAGGGTCTTGCTAAAGGGTGAAGGTCTCAGCGATGAAAGAGATTTCTATATGACTCCAGGGGGCTCGTTGTAACATCTTGCCGAAAACGATATGTCTTGCCGATGTTCTGGGCGATAACAAAGGTGATATCAACATGACTTTTGAGCTCATTAAGAACTCTCATCGACAGTTCCATGTTATGCTGATGGTTGTAGGAGGATTTAATCACATCGGGGAGACATGATTAGTGTCTCATCGACATGCAATTCTACAGGAGGAGCTTTTGACCGCCTGAAGAATCTACGTGGAGTATACTCAACCAATCAGAGAAAGCTAAAAGCAAGCCGTGGCAGTCTCAC
>VDFB02227823.1:0-13398 GCA_007258455.2 Sequoia sempervirens
ATGGAAGGTAAGATTCCGGAATGCACTTGTAGAAGATATGCTGATAAGATTTGCAAAATGTTCTTTGAAAAGATAAATGAGACTGTAAGATGTCAACTATTAGTTCAAATGATGTGGGGTTTAAAGTACAGAAACATCATGAAGACTCTTGGGTTGAGAACATCGAATGCATCAAGTGAAAACACTATTGTGAAGAATCTAATGGATGCTTATGGTAGTGTGGGTAAGACCTCACGCTCAAAGGATAGTAATGTCACCCGACGTGTCATTACATCGACTTTGGTAGCTATCAAACAAAAGAGATCTTCGCCTCATTAAAAAATTTAAAATAAACAAATAGAATTAGTAGAAAAACTTTATCAAAGCGCCATTCAAAGGTGGCAAAAGAATTGAGATGCTGATTCAAATGAATTATGGGAATTCTCGGGAAGACTACCATGAAAAGATAAAAAAGTTGTTGAAACATTGAGAACACTAATTGAAGATTACTGGAAAAATAATACAAGGCCATCTCAGAATCAAAGGGATGTCGTAAGAAGGAGAATCGGTAATTAGAACCGTGAGCCACATCCAAAGCATTTTTTGGATACAACTCAAACCCAATTTTTTCATAAATTTCAAAATGATTATCCTCAAATTAGTATTTCTCAAATATTTTTTGAAATGATTAAACCTTTTTATGTCAAGATAAATCACACACACACTACTTGTTGCTATAAACTACATATTGAATTCTCTAACCATTATGATGTTTATCGTTCTATATGTTTACATTTGCATACTAACGATGTTTTGCAGGATTGTGGCATAGAAGCCCCACAAAAATCTTCAAGAAAGTTCTTATCAAAAAATTTATGTGAAATAGAGGATGGCCAAATATTCTATCGGACCCGGCATGCTTGGACGGTTCATCACGAGCATTAGCGGTGGCTTTACAGCGAATGCCTAGTATGTCAACATATGGAAAGCACATATGAGGTGGGACAAAAACTAGTAGAGTTCGGGAAGTATAAAACAATGGCATATGGTACAAAAGATGGGTCTAAAGAAAAAAGGTGTGAGTTGGTTATTCAAAAAATTCCAGTGTATCAGTTCATGTCCATGTTTCGTGAGAATCTAGTGTATGAGTATGCAAAACATACCCATAGAGCCCGATGGCTGGACATGCAATTCAAGCTATGCAAGGACACCTGTCCACTTGGCAGCATAGTATCAGTGGTTGACTTTGTAGGGAACACACTCTATAGCCACGGCGAGGAGTGCTGATCACAATATTACAACTCCCACCACGAGGTTTTAGATATTTGTGCACATAGCATTCATACATACAGCTGAAAGTACAGAGGACGAAAGGAAGGTATTGAGGGAGTATCACTTTTATATTAGTGATGATCACATGCATTCTCTAGAGTTCATGCAAGGTTGCTTCCAGATGTTCTACAATCATTTGGCTCAGAGGGGCATATCATATGATCGGCATATAATATGGTCAGATAACTGTGCAGCACAGTTCAAGAATGCACACATGTTCTACTGGTTGTGCAGGATGCATCTCACTACACATGTTCAACATATGTGGAACTTTTGTGAAATTTTGGACATGGAAAGGGGAGGCGGGGGCGGTGCAGGAGCATGTGTGAAAGAGCATTATGCGAGAAGAGTTAAAAGTATAAAAATGATTACTTACCCCAGTTGATAGATGCAAAGATCCAATGGATTGGTGGTGTAATGGTTGATGGGTCGGGTAATGAGTCGTCTTGGTTCATAGATTTTTGGTTGATGGTGATACTAACATTTACCATATGAATTGTTGTACACTAAAAGATCGAGTGAGTTGCACTCTTTCCTTAGCTCAAATGCAGGTTCATGGAGTATCGATACATGTAAGATGGCATGCTTTTGTTCTTCATGTACAATGCAAGCCTGGAATGATTGTGAGTCAGGGGAGTGGGTTGATAAATGGTTGACAAGTTATCTTAGCCCACTTCAAATGTATCGCCCTCCGATGGCATTGGAACTAACACGGATGGAATCATCGGTTGACTTTGACCATGTATCAGATCTAGTTCAACCAGGTAATATATCTACTTTCTTATTATTTGAAATTCCATATTGTTATCTTACTTTGTACTATATTCATAATGTTGACTAATTTCAAGAGATATGCTGCACATATAAATGCAGGGCATGTTTATGCAGTAATTGCAGATGAAGACAACGAAGAGGGTACAGACTAATACTTGTGTCATTGTGTTGAGGCAAAAAAGAAATTGGAAGCCCCAATTATAGATGGAGAAAACATTGAATACCCTACAGGCTCAGTTGTTGTTACTGGAACGTGGCTAAGAAGGTACCCACATAAGAGTGTTAAACATTGGTTGTTTGATGAATTTGACACACATCATAAGATTCTTCATTACTCAAACCTTGTCGTGGCATCCAATGTTCATTTGAGAAAATATGGGGGTAGACCTTTGAACAAGACCTTGTGGAAGGTCCATGAGTCTGACCATGAGGCAATGCTTGACACAATAAAGAGTAGAGCAGACCCAGATGGTTCATTGGATTAATTTGTAAGTATATGCATAGCGATTCTTATTAATTTATACTTGTATCCACGTTAGTTTGGTTGATGCCAATGATATCATCTTATTTTACTTTGTGTATCTGTATGTAACCAGGCAAACATTGATTGGTGTCCCCTTACATAAAATGCAGATTAATGAGCCATCCAAGAGAATCTCAAGCAGAAAAGCAATGTGACATCCTTATTTTGATGATCTTGAAAAATCTCAATTATGATTTTAAGCCATTAAAAAAGTGTGTGTGAATCTTGATGAGGAAATTTCAAGTTATTCATTTGAATTTAACCTTATCATGACCACCTATGACGTAGACATTATAAGAGCATCTCGAATTTCAATAAATTATATTCATAAGAGCATAGACAAGGCAGTAAACTCTTTGAAAAAATGCCTCAAAGAAATGTGGTCCCATGGTGATGGAATGGCATGACGAATGCCATGACAAGAAAATTGTTGTGGATTGTCATGGCATTCCATCACCATTGAGACCACATTTCTTTGAGGCTTTTTTTCAAACAGTTTGCTGCCTTTTCTATGCTATTATTTATTAGTATGCTTTGATAGATTTTTTCCAAGCATCCATAGCTTTTTTGGAAGCACCTATTTTAAGCTTTTAGCCATAGCAACAAGGAAGCGAACTGTTTGATAGAATGCTTTGGTAAACATGTATGATAAATGTACTAGCATAGAGAAGGCAGCGAACTGTTTGAAAAAATGCCTCAAAGAAATGTGGTCTCATGGTGATGGAATGCCATGAAAATACACAACAATTTTCTTGTCATGTGATGCAAAGGGGATGGGACTTTAGTCAAAACTCAAAGTTTCAAGGATTACAATGATACAATCTCAAACACTCTTCTAGGCACCCTGATGGAGACAAGCCTCAATAGTGCACTTATAACTTAGATGCTTTCCTAATGGACCCAAACCCTTGGAGTGATCTCAAGGAAATCAAAAAAACTTTTCTTGAATGGTTTCAAAGCTCCAAACCTCTGTCTTAGACAAAACTCACTTTTTGCACCTTGACTACGCTTCTAGCCCAACAAGGCTTCTAGCGATGGTTTTTTGACTTTTCACTCAACTTCCCCAAAGGAATCCTCAATATGATGACTGATTCAGATGTGATTCATGATGATACACAACATATCAAATCATTTATGGAACTTTTTCTAGATCAAACCTACCAAAATATGTTGTTTCCTCAAATTTAAGGCCTAATTAGCCCATTTTTCAAAGCAACCCCTCTCTAAACTTATCCCCTGAATATGAAACTTTTAAAAATGTTTTAAAATGTTCCCAAACCAAATATTTTCAAGGTATTAGTCTTCTTTGACACCCTCAACACCCTAAATCACAAAACCCTCAATAAATTGCTTCAAAACTAGGGCCTCTTGAAAATTAGCTTTCCCAACACTTCCAAAACCTTCTCTTGGAATTTTCACCAATAAATCAACATATCTAAACACCTTCAACTTAGAAATATACCCCTTATTAAGGTAGATCTCCTGCTGCTACACTTTAGGCACCATTTTCATGCCCTTTTCCTTGCTAAAACTCGGTGTACACCCAAGAATCACTCTTTCCTACACAATAAATTGTTAGATCTATATAATAAAAGTTAGATATGATCCATTTCACAAGTTTTCAGTCACACTCTCCCATGAAATGGATCATTTATTCATGAAGACTCTCAAAACTAGTGAAAAATCTATACTTTTTGAGGACAGTCAGAAATATAACAGAAGAAACTAATTCCCAATGTTATTCAGGTCATTAAAAAGGTTAAATGCATGTAAATACAATTTATTAAACCATCCAAATGAGCATGACACCAAAAGGAATAAGAGATTCATCAAAAAAACTCAAGAAAATGCAAAAAGATTGAAGTTTTTATTGATTTTCTGTAGTAGTCCATACAACACTTGCAATATCAGCCAACCCTCTATACAAATGCTTTCTCTAGGCTTATAGACTCATCCTACAACTGTCCCAACTGATTAGAGTTGATTTTATTACATTATTGTGATTAAAACTCCTAAAACTCACTTTTCCACCCAAAGTTGGATTTCAAAAATTTGAATTTCCAACATTGCAATTTATTAACTCCTATTAACTACAAAACTAGTACATATCATCATTCAACCTTATTTAACCCAATTAAAAACATCATATATTCATTTAAACCTCTAGAACATCATTGTTCCATTTACAAAGTCATTCTATCCTATGGTCCTCATCGTGACCCTTAGGACTTTTGATCTTCCTGCTACACTCATCCATGCCAAATGCCATTATAGGCTTCAAAATGCTATAATTGATGCTCGAAAGGTTTATATAGGCCTTTCAAGACCCCCTCGCCATCTCCTCGACTCTCCAAATGATCCTCAAGGAGCTTGGGTGCTCCCCGCACTATCATGGCATTCCACCACCATGAGACCTCACATTTCTTTATGCATTTTTTCAAATAGTTCATTCCTTGTCTATGCTATTGCTTTACTATTATGCTATGATAGATTTTTCTTAAGCATCCATAGCTTTTTTGAAAGCACTGCTTTAGGCTTTTAGCCATAGCGTTAAAGGCAATGAACTCTGCTCTGGGCTTAAATGTTTGATAGACATGTATGAAAAATAAAGTTAGCATAGACAGTAAAATTGTAAAGAAATGAGGGTTCCTCATGGTGATGAATGCCAAGGACAATCGTTTACTTGATTGTCATGGATTCCATCAGTCATGAGATCCTCATTTCTTTGAGGCATTTTTTCAAAGAGTTCACTGCCTTGTCTATGATATTGCTTACTATTATGCTTTTTATATATTTTTTCCAAGCATCCATAGCTTGTTCGAAAGCACTTGTTTTAGGATTTCAGCCATAGCAACAAGGCAACACTTGAACTATTGGACAAAATGCTTTGGTAGACATGTGTATGAAAAATGTGGTAGTATAGACAAGGCAGTGAACTGTTTGAAAAAATGCCTCAAAGAAATGTGGTCTTATAGAATGCCATGACAACCAAAATGCAATTGGCAGCTGCTCCTAGTTATTTGTTATGCAATGTGAAGTAATTGCATAACTGCTTAGGTTGACTTTGTAAAAACTATATTGTAATTGAAATTTTGTCATCTATCAGCATCTAGTTATTAGTTATGAAACGTGAAGCAATGCTTTTAGTTTGAAAGATGTGCAATGCAATGTAATCAACGTTATTAATATAAACTACAAAAATCTATTTTTTACTAAGTTACTGGTTCAGTTTTGGGTTCGAGAACCTCGTTCGGGAATATTTTTTTTGGGGTTGGGTTCATTTTGGGTTTGGTCATACAAAACATATAAAAATCAGAAATATATACATATTTGCAGCAGTAATCAAGTTCAAAATACACCACCATATTAATAGTCAAATAACATAGCAAAAATACACCACCACTTTCATAGTCAAATATTAAAATATTAGTGATCTACTCAAGTGTCATGATACAAAATTATAAATTAAAGTTCAAACATAAAATGTCAAGTGTTTTTCATAATCAACCATTATTGATCATTGATCAATCTGAAAAGTGTGAACATTTTTCTCGCGGTGGAAGGAAAATAAGAAAACAAGGTTACATAATTATTTTACATTGTGAAAGAGCCAAAACCTTTTTCTTGCAGATCGTTGAAGAATCTCAGTGATTTTTGGGTGTCCTTTCCTTGGAATAGAACTATCCTGAGCCATGAATGATTGATCGAGAACTGTGAGAAAGAAATAAGATAAATCACATGCAACTTGTTGCAATTTCTTTCCTTGGGAAAAAGGGTAAAGTTTTCTTTTCAGGGAGAATCTCTTTTAGAGTTTGAACGCATTGATAATTTTCAAGATAGACTTAGCCAAATATGTCATCTTAGGTTCAAGTTTAGGTAAAATGTTTGCTTCCTTTAAAAATTTTGTTCAAAAATTCAAGATGCGTGCCTCCCTTAGGGAAGAGAAGGCCTATCAAACCTAACACTCTTATGCAACACTTCTTAAGTTCTTGTTGATGCAGTATTAGATGCGAAGTTTCAAAATAGGCATGGGTATATAAATTCTCATCTCACTACTATCATTGCATCAAATTAAGAATTTTCAATCCTTTATGGTCTAGACAAGAGAAGTATGGAGTAGTGTTCCAATGCTAAAGTCTTATTGTGAATCTCTTTGCTATGAGTGGTTCAAAAATGAGGAATCTATCTTCTACACCAAATGAGAAATATTCACAATATGTGCTAGGAATGAATAAGTCCATAAGATCGAGTATGCAAGAACTGAGAATTGCAAAATTGGCTTACATTTGACTTCCAAACACATAAATTTTCACACTTTTCGATGTTCACATGTAAGTCAAAAAATATGTGCGTAAGTTGTAAAGTATACACGTAACTCATATCTATTGAACCATGAATTTATAATTTGCAAATATGGACACCATCGATAAAAAGATTTGTATTAAGCAAATAGCCATGTACGCATACATCAATATAAGTCGATATAAGTATAAAATATAGTTACAAAATAGCCATATAGGCTTACGAGAATTCCATATAGGCATTCAATGTCAAATATATCCAATACAAAATATGTACAAAATTGCCATGTAGGCATACAACAAAGGGCTTTGTGCATTAAAAATTCATTTCTCCATGCTCTGGTTCAAATACAATTTTCTTTCCCTTTGCTGGGCGATCCGATGGTGATAAGTTTATCACCCATTTTTGCTGTACTCGAGGAGTGCTCCTGTTGCTCCTCCTAGTGTTTAGCTTCTGGTGAAGTTTCAACTGTTACAATAAGAAGTAAAGACATTAATATATATAAATTACATTATAAAAATTAATATATTTAACAAAATAATCACTTATGGCCATCTCACGATCACTCTCCTCGATGGAAATATTTGCACGCCAATGCTCAGGCGTGCTCAAGCCCTGTAGAAACCATCCAAATAGGAATTATACTACAAATCAATAATGGTTTGATTTTTTACTAGAACTAGTTCATCTATAACAATGAATGTAAATTGAAATTTAGTAATTTTCCTCATATCTCCCCTATCAGAGTCATCGAGGATTGTATAGTGGAGGAAACACCAATATCCAATGCCCTCGTAACGTTTGGCGGTGTTTCTATCACCAACATCTGAAAATAAAACAAATTATTCAATCACAAAAAAGTTACAATAGCGATCCATGTGATGACTTATAATGTATGAGATCTAATGAACAAAATTTTGAGTACAAGTATTAAACAAATATATTTCTGATTGTTAGTTATCGAATTTGAAGTAATGCTTTGATTTTGAATGATATGTGTAATGCAACGTAAGGTCAACAATATGAATATAAACTACACAAATCTATTAAACTTAGAATTAATTACTTAAGTTCTCTTTAAATTATATATTACCTTTGTGAACATTTGATCAAATCTACTGGCACTCGGAGGTGTTTCCTTGAAACCTCCAACAGTACCTTGTTCAACATCCAAAATCACATATTAAAATACCATTCATAAAACAATGCTATTAACACATGTAATAAATTTATAATTGTTTACTAACCTTTACATACCCTCCCACCGACATAGGTGTAATCGCAAAAATAAGTAGGTGGATGACTGCGTATCCAATCTCTACACTGTGACCCTGCAATTTTATTCAAATAATAAAACTAAATTAGTTAATCTTGTATTTCACAATCAAAATTTAATAAATTAAATTCAATGAACATGCTGAATTTTACCTGAGTGTCAATGCCATATGCATCATGCAAATGGTCAACCATCCTCTCCATCCCCGTAGATGCATATAGATCAAAGGCGTGAGAAAGTTAAGGGATTCCAATGTAGCACCCTCGAAAGTGCCTTTAGGGTCATATGAACAAGTCGCCTTGCAAGATTAACACACATGGGTTCGAAAGCCACCACCTAAAGACTCCCCTGGATGGCGTTGTACAATAGGGCTAGTGTGATGGATGACACTCCGGGTCAAAGTTGTGATCGCCTGCAATGTCTCTATGTTGGCACTCTCCTTCGCAATGATAGGCATCACAATCTACATGAGGCGCCTAGTGAGAGGTCGTCTCCCTTGCCGCGTAGGATCCGCTGTGCACTGCCTATCCTGAGCTGATTTCCACCTCGAACTCCCTCATATCAAAATAATTTGGGATTTGGTTCAATACAAACTACATGTATAGTTTCCTAAGAAAATATTAGGGGACTTCACAATTATTACACGGTGGGTAATCAAAGACCATATACCATCTTTCATAAAAGCGGTTCCTAATCTCTTGGTGGTGGCACCAATGAATAAGAAACCTCTTTGCATTGAGGGTAAGATTTTGATTTGTTTTAGGGTCAGTGAATAGAGAGCACAAATCACCTTTAGTAATTTTTAAATCTTTTACTTGTTTATATGATAATTTGTTTGCATAATATGCCCTAGCTGTCTACCTCCTATCTTGCCATCCAGATATTTGTTGGGTGAGTGCATCTACATTTTTTTAACATGTCTTTCAATGAATTTGCTAGAAGCATTTGGATCACTCAACCTACTGATAATATCCTCAAGTTGTTTTCTATTGTTCTCAATTTCACTCCTCAAATTTTCTTGAGTGCCAAGAGGGAATTGAGAGAATGGTGGGGGAGGTTGATTTTGTTGAGGATTTTGCTGTTGAGGATTTGTAGGATTTCCTACAGATTTAAAAAAAACAATCAAATCTAACCTAAAACAAACAAAATCAATTTCAAACTAACAAATTCAAAATAAATAGTAAACAATACTTACCTCCTGCATCTCTTCGTCATTGTGGCGCCATATTTGCAAACAAAATCCAACTGTTCTTGATGAAATTTGCAAAAGTCCTTCCTCCTAGAACGCGAGTGCGAAATTGAGGGTTTTTGGCCACGGGTAGAGCTGAGAAACAATGAAAAGCAAATGATACACATTTCACTTTTTTTCTTTTCTTTTAAAAGCACATAACGTGCTCGCGTTATAACGCGAGCGCATTATGTGTTTCCCCATTTTTTTCCCATTTGGCCACAAAAGTGCGACCAACTTCATGCACCTACCCTATTGACAATAATTAGTTAGGCCCTAAGATTTGGGAGTACTAATCTGAAAATACAAATGGAAACAAAACAAGAATGCAAGTTCCTATTTCAAACTACTACAAACCTCTAGATAGAGCTCAACAATGAAAGAAAAATAAGATAATAACATAAACTACTACAAACCTCTAGATATAGCTCAATGATAAAAGAAAAACAAGATCATAACATTAAAACTGACATGAAATGTTACCAAAAACCTCCATTGTTGAATGATTTTCTCAATGTGGATGCTCTCTTTGCTTCAAGATCACCAATTTGATAGCATATACTAGCATAAGTGATAATGGATTTTTTTTTTGATTCATAAGAGATGGGAAAGGTCCAATCCTTTTATTAAATCATAAAAATAAGGAACAATAGGCCAAAGAAGCCAAGAATAATGAAGAAAGGTGTAACATGCCCATTTGTTCTACATAATAACTTTCCTATGTTTTAACCTCAAGTAAATAGTTTAAGCATCTAACCATCATAAGTAATAATTTTTTTCTTTTCAAGCATAAAGATAACATGCACATTTGAAATAACATCTTTCCAAACTTTCCCATTGCAAATGTATATCAGTGTAATATAACTTTCCAATGTATAGATTTCATAGTACATAATTTCATGTTAACATGATAACATTTCTCTTTTACAATATTTCCATCATAATGGATAGAAAAAACATACAAGGCTCCATTGAGCTTACTTGAAATAAATATATGAATTGTCTAGGTGCCCTACATCAAATCTTGGTTGCCAACTAATGAGGAGAAGCATCACTCAATTGCTTTTTTCCAACTATGTTCTAACTATAGTCCCCCACACATCTACCAACTTGGTAAGATGGCCCTACCCTTCGACGAAGAGATTGGATTGGTAACTTTATAATAATAATGACCTTTCTTGAGCTTGGTGTTGTGTCCTACATATCGAGAACTATCACACAATGGATACAACCTATCATATGACATTACCTGACTAGTATGTAAACTCATATTATAGTGAATTGACAGTGTAAACAGTGGCAACATACACTACTTTGGCCAATGTATTCATCACCCCTAATTCATAATGGACATCACAAGCTCACCCACCTTCCTAGCTTGATTTGTATTTGACCATTCATATTCTATGCATAGGCTATTACCTTTCCCATGGATTAATCTAACCCCACGAACAACCCATCACCTCTTACGTTTACTATTGACACTTCGAGTAAGTAATTCAAAGCAATTCCATGACTCAACTAAGATAAGCATTCACTATATAAGCTCTATCATAATATAGTATATTAAACCCTCTATGAACACCCATTCCATAATATGGAATAAATACATACACTCAAACAAATAAGATCCCTAGACTATCAAGAGTCTTTCATTATCACATAAATAAGAGAATTTCCTTTCCCTTATAAGCATTTAAACAAATTACCCAATCACAACAAATAATGTCACACAATATTTTCGAATACAAATGTAGTATAAAAGGGTAGAATTTAGCATTCCTGTTTATGCAATGCTCTAAATGACCAAACTAGTTTCTTAGCTCAATATTCCCAAATCAGCAAGTAAATCCCAACTATTCCTTTTCCACTTCACCAAAATATTACTCTCAAAACCTCTCACAAACTCTCAAAAACCTCTCACAACTCTCAACTAAGAAAAATCAGAATAATATCAACTCAAAAAATAAGCATCAAGTGTGCATAATGCATCCCTAATGAGGGAGAAAGTACCTCTATTTATACACAAATGTGAGAAAATGAAGGCTAAAAATAGGCTATCAAAGATGACACTTCTCAATCCAAAATGTTCGACTCAACAAGAAAAATAAAAGGTGGTTGCTAAAATCATTGCACAGTAAACACATGCACAACTAGATTTCACATTGAAGAATGAGTCACCCACTCAAATGGACATCAAGAATAACAATAAAAAATGCAAGGTTAATGTCTTCTACAGGTTGAATTATTTGGCCAACTTCTCATTTGACCATTTCCTATATTTCATTTGGCTTCAAATGTTGGTATTCATTTTTGCAGTTTAGAATTCTAAATGGTTTGAACTGTTCATAAGTTGACACCACCAAAACATCATGTGCCCTATCTTTAGGTTGCTATTTGCTAAAGACTAGTTCTATGTTACCTATACGTTGCTTTTCCTCTTTTCCTTCATGTTTGACTAAGTCTTGGTTGTTTATGCATTTCACATTGGCTTGTATTTGATACCAAGTGCTCTATTTAGTGTTGCCAATATTTCACTTAACTCAACATTTTAAATACTCTAAGCATTGCATATGTTTATGTGTTGCTTCATGTTTAAGCGCTATTCCTTTAATACTACGCTATATACTTTATATATATGATGCACATTTTACATAGAAAGTGTTATGTTTAATATGCTATGGGTAAGTGCAAAAAGATGGTTCCCAAAAAGGGGGCTTAAGTGGCCACCTTTTTTCTAAAATTAGGAAATACTGAGCTTGGACGTGAAATTGAGGATAGTTACACTCAAAATTTTGAGATGGAACAAAAACAAGGATCAAAGTGCTTCGAGTCTACTTTCTAAACTACTAATTTATTTTGAAAATAGTTGAGATTAAGAGGTTCAAAAGAGGGACGTACACAAATTGGTGTTGTTTTTGTTAGAAAAACATAACATAGCAACTCTTGTACGACCCTAGCATGGTGAACTTTTTTTAGTAGTTTTAAAATCGCTACAGTTAGAAGTTAGCTAATAGTATGTAGTTGATGCATGATTTTTCTGATAATTTTTTAATGAGTATTTGATTTTTTACTAATTTTCTAAGTAGACACTTCCTGAAATTTTTTTTTTTGGTCGTGCTACCCTTATAAATTTTGGAAAATAATTGAATATTTAAAAATAAATAAAAATTAGAATGGAGTATAGTTTCTAAAAATGTAATTTATTTGAAATTTCGATGAATGATTAATTTATAACGAAAAAAACACCAAGCACTACTTTTTGCCAAAAAAGAGACAAACAAAAAAATTATGGATGAAAGGCTTAACATTGTTAGAAAGTGAAAAAAATTACATTGTTAAGAGAGAACCTAACATTGCCCAGATGTTCGATTTTCTCGATATTGAACCACGTGCAATCCTAATGGTGAGCACAAACCCGATTATGTGAAATATTGTAGAATTTGCAAAAACATGTCTTTGGTGGTTGGGAATGCCCTCCAAGCCTTTGGGTTGGTATTCCAAGGAAAATACCAATCCCAAGGCTTGGGGATTCCCAAAGCAAGATATAACGCGTGCACATTATATCTTAGTTTTGACATGGTTTTTTGCATTTTTGGGGAACATGTCTAGCAAGGCATAATACGAGTGTGGTATAACGCGCTCGCGTTATGTCTTGTTGTATGTTAAATGATACTCTATTGAATGTATGTTTATATATTTGTATGTTTGTATGTACATGTATACTTTTATGTCATGTATGTATGTATGCCTATAAGTATGTAAGATTGTATCTACACATGTGCATGTATGCTTGTATGTATGTAGGATTGTATGTACATATGTATTATGCTTGTATTTATGTAAGCATGTATCAATTTATTTATGTATTTGGAGGGAGGGAGAATTTTATGAGAAAGCGAGAGAGATCTAGAGTTGTCTAGGTAGGGTGGGAGGGGGGTCCAAAGAGAGAGAGAGAGAGAGAGAGTCTAGAGAGAGGGAGAC
>VDFB02227827.1:0-22817 GCA_007258455.2 Sequoia sempervirens
ACAAAGCAAAGGCACAACCCTCCTGTCAGAGGACCAACAAATTATTAGGTTGGGGGAGTGATGAGTCCAGTTTATGACTCAATTTTGATAGAATTTTATTGTCTATTTCTCGTATTTGTCATAGAATTTGATGCTTGGATGTTGCTCTTTAAATGATATTTCCCCAAAACCATAGACATTGGGCATAAGCTTATTTCTGCAATCTTTAATGACATTGGCATGCTATATGAACTATTTGTGTTGATTTTACATGTGGATTAATGAATACTACTTTAAGATAGTTATAGATTATCTTGTAGATATAATTAGTCACCTACACAATTAAAGAAGACTCTTCCAGTTGGTCATTCACTATAATGATCAACAAGGTGGTCATGCAAAGGTAAACAAAGAGAAGACTATCGATGGTGGGAGATTCCTCATTCAAATCAAAGTTGTAACTACCTTGTAAATGGTCTTAATTGTCTGTTGAGTGAATATAGGCATTACTGTTGTGCTAAATCTGCGTTGAGGTAAACATGTCTGACCAGATTCTGCATACGTAATCGCCTCTCCACTTTTCATGCTTTCCCTAAAGTGGCATCCTCCTAATCTGTTGGCACTGACCGCCCTGCTAGGTGATTAGTTAGTATCTTTTCTCCCTATAAATAAGACTTGGATGCTCCTTCAAAAGAGGCTGCTTAATTTGATGATGTACTTGCATTCTTAGATTTTTAGTAATACAATTATGATGCTCTATTGTACTTGTGTTTTCCAATGAATAAAATAATTTTATAAGTTTGTGCACCTGATTTTACATTTTTCTTAAGGGATACTCATCTAGGGGGGCCCACTTGGTGAGCATTCCATCCTTTAGCTTAGTTGTTACTTTTTGTTCAGTAATTAGTTAAAAATCTGGCACCGATTGTTCCTACAGCCAAAGCAAACAGAGTAGTTTCTTTTTTGTTCGCTCAAATTTTCATTTATGTCATGCATTTCGGCTTACTATAGTTGTAGATTGATGCTCAACACTTATGTGATTTCTTTCCAAGCAATTTACCTTCAGCATTATGTTTTTCTTAGTTGTAGAATGAATATGGCTACTTTGGATCCTTAGTGCACATATTGTGTTGACCCATTTCAAGTTCATGTCCTTGGGTTGACAAGTTAAATGCACCTTCATGATAATTGAAATAGCTATTCAAATTAGATGTTCAATCTCTAAATCACAGTTGTGAGGGCTTAGTTGTTAGATCATTGTAGGAGGCCAACAGGCTCGACTATTTGTGACTGCCTTCATGGTCTGCCTAGTGCAAGGATATGGAAAGACCTCAGCTTGTTCTTCCCTCTTTTCCTTGACCTGAAACGTCTGGCTAATTCATTAAAAGTTTGTCTTTCCTTGTCCAAAATCCCCTTATCTGATGTTGAAGATAATTTCTTTTGGTCCTTGGAAAGCAAGGGAAATTTTTCAATTAGGACGGCTTACAGTCTTCTGTCAGACAAGGGCTCTCAAAGAAGGATTTGGAAACACGTTTGGAATCAACACTTCACTCCAAAAATAATTTTCTTCTTGTAGGTGGCTTATCATAATAGAATTTTAACCCAACACAATCTAAAGAAAAGGGGATTTCTAATCATAAACAGGTATATGTTATGCAAATATAATGAAGAGTCGGTTGATCACCTATTGTTGCATTGTCCATTTATTGCTAAGTTTTGGGATGTGGCTTTTCAAATTTTGGCCACTCACTAGACCCTAAATAAGGATTTAAAATTCTTTATTGATGGTTGGACTAGTCCCTATCAACACCTCCTCCCCATGGAAATCTGGAGGCAAACTCCCCCTATCATCTGCTGGTGCCTATGGAAAGAAAGGAATGATTCGATCTTCAAAGACATTGAAAAGATCCCCAAGGAAGTTTTTTGCATTGGGTCTAAACTCATTTCTAAAAGTACCTCCATGTACAAATAGAACCTCTAGATAAAGCCCCTACAGAGTGGGTGATTAAAATGGAAAATTCTTGGAATTTTAGGCTTGGGACCAACTTCTTTGATGATTATAGGTCCACTACTAGGAAAAACATAGTTTCAAAACCACCGGATGTGAATTGGTTTAAACTAAATTTTGATGGTGTAGCCAAGGGGAACCCCAGTTTGGCCAACATTGAGGGTGTCATTATGGATTGTAAGGGAAACTTTGTCAAGTTAGTTTTGCTGGAGAAATTAGTATTCATTCTTCTATGACAGCTGAGTCATGAGCGCTACTCAAGGGTGTCAAGATTGTTGCCACTCTGGATATAAGAAAACTACATATTGAAGGGGAATCAAAGTCTATGATTGACGCTATTAATCATGGTTGGTTGCTTAGCTGGAACATTAGGGACATCCTACTTGACATAATTTTTTTAGTCTCAAAATTAGAAAGGAAATTTTTGACTCATGCCTATAGGGAAGGAAATCAAGTAACCGATAGTCTGGCCAACTTGGGTTCCACTTGGAGTTTGTGAAAATGTTGGAAGAGGATCGAGGTGCTTCCAGCTACTATTCAAAGATTAATCCTTACAAAATAAAGGAATATACCACTCAATGATAGTTAACAATGCTTTTCTTAATGGGCATAGGTGGCTCCACTTGATGGGTCCTTGGATGATGTGGACCTGGCTAAGGGAGGTGGTGAGATTAAAGCAGGGTGTCGTGTGGCTTTATTACTTCATTACTACTTATGGTGGGGTCCTCGGCTTTTATGGGTTGTCTTTTCAATTGTACTACACATCCTATCAAATCTCTTGGGATGTGTGTAATGTGATATTCATCGTCAATTTATTGAATAATTCCAATTTAAGCTATCTTATGATTTGCATAAGATCCTTTGAGATGTACTTAAAAATTTTAAATATCCCCCTCACAACTAATTGGCCTAGGAAAATGTGTAACTTCAAAATGACCTTTGGCATAATGGATATTAATTATCCAGATTTAATTCACAATCAACTTATCATATGGTTATTTCATGATAATCATAGCCCTGTAGAGCTAACGCCATTGGGAATGACTACTAAAGAGTGTAAACGTCAATTTTCTTTCATTACACCTTACTACCTTGGATGGCAAAGAAATGATAGTTTTAAAAAGGATAAATTCATTGGTGGGTAGTCATTTTTTTGGATAACTTTTTTTTGGGCGTGTTTCTATGTGTTATGGGTTGTGATGGGAGGTGATAGAGTGAGGACCAAGCCTGATAATTGTGAGGAGTTTCATAGAGACCCCATCGCTTGGAACATCTGTAAAGAGGATGGTCTAGCACCACTTTTAGAGAATCTTGTGGGCCATGATGAGAGGTTTTCAACCCAGTTTACTAGTTTGTGGAAGGATAGGCAGGTCACCATGGGTGGCATCTCGTTTGAGGTGAATGAGGAGGTTATTGTCAAGGTGATGGTCCTCTCCTGTGATGGAAATAAATACAAAATATATACCAAAACTCAAGACTTGGAGAGTCTCAATGCATTCTTCAAGGAGGATGAGGAGCCAGTTAGAAAGTAGTCTAGTTTTGACTGTGAGGCACTACCAAAACCCTAGGACAAGGTGTATCTTACTATTATGAAATATGTTACTTTAGAAGGTCATTTCAAGGTGTATTAATTTTACCAATTGTTGTTGTTAAACCACCTTTGGAACAAGATGACCCTCAGCTTTCCATTTTTTTCTACTCACTTCTCTGGAATATTCAGTTAAAGACTCCCTTGAGGTGGTTGCTCTTAACCTGGATGATCCACCCCCCTTACCACTCCATCAAGGCCTAATCTTTAGGCTCTATCAATTTTATCTAGCATTGTGCCCACCAAAACCTATCTCTTTTATGCGTGTTGAGGAACTGGAACCCCCTAATGTTACCCTCATTAATCCTTCCCCTATTGCTTCTAAGGATTTTAAGAGGAAAACCCCCATACCTAAAATTGAACCCATTATAGAACCTAAGCCTGAACCCCCATCTAAAAAGAAGAAAGGTATAGTTGGGGTGGCTCAATCTAAAGTGGCGGCCAGGTTATGTGAGCTAAAAAATAAACCCATCAAGAAGGACTTGTAACATACCCACTACTAAGAAGAAGGGGAAAAAAGTGTCTCTGGGCTAGGTGGACTTGTCAGCCACTAACAGCGAAGGGAAAAGCACTAAGGAAAAAGAATCTAAGGGTGACACCATGGTGGTTGTGAGCTTTGAGGTGGGGATGGAACAAACTAGTGTAAGGAGGTCCCACAGACTGGTGAAGAACAAAAAAGGTGCCCCAATGGATGATATTTCTAGTGATTCAAAGTAGACGGGTAGCAGAACTGAAGGCAAAAAAGGCATTGTTGAGGAGATGGAAGAGGGTTTTTTGGAGGGCCCTAGTAATTTCTCTGACATGAACCAGATGCTTAAGGAGGACTCCACTCACTCCTTTGATTCCAGAGTTGGCAGGCAAGAGGAGACCCAGAGTAGGAAGGGCAAGAATGAAGACCTTGATGTGCTGTAGGAATGGGTTACTAAACTAGAGCAAAAATTCAATTGTCTAGCTTGGTTCACTATAAAAATGATTCACATATCTGTTGTCACTCTATTTTACATCATCAAGGAGGAAGTACATAAAAATACTATAGGGGAAGGCCCCAACTTGATTGGGGACAATGTTCTAAACCCCCTAGTTCAGAAATGGGAAAGTGTCGATAGTTAGTATTCAGGTTTGGGTGGTGCTGGAGTTCTGTTGTTAATGTGTTGTGTCTGTATCCTATTTCCATTGTTTTTTATTATAGACTTTTTGATAATGTTTTGAACTAGATTCTTTTTGGCCTTGAGGGCTCTTCACGTAAGGGTACAACACCCTGTAAATGTTGCTTATATAATAAAAAAAATCCATTAACCCATGTACCAAACTCCAAAAGTTACATCATAAAGAAAATGAATCATATTAGACTTACGATTAAGAATAAATAAATGAACATTGTTTTCTACAAATGTAGGGAATACAATGAATACTATCAATAGATCCTTCAATAACTATGCATCCAATAAGCACATCTTCAAACTATAAATAATTTTGAGATGATATTGTAAACCAATTTTAAAATTGACACTATTTGAATGAAACATAAACAATGATGTCAAATTGCTTAATGAAAAATATAAAACAATATGAAACTTTCAAGTCAAAATGCCAAAAGAACAAACAATTATACAATGGTCACATAATTATTTTTCCTGGGATATTACAAGAATAGAAAACTCCCTTCCATATAGGTTCAAATAACTATATGTGTTAATAGTTAGATGATTCCACACAAAGGAAATAAATACATTTGTTAAATGAGTAGATTCCATGTTAGAAATATTATTTCTTACATTCACAAAATCTAAAATGATCGTGTCCTTGGATAGAGGGAACTACTAAGACCAATCCCTTCACTTCTTCATGGATAACTTTGTCAAATGGTTGGTGTCACCCTTGAGCATTGAATACATCTTATAGTCATGTATTTGACCCATACCTTAGTCACTCATAGAAAGAGACATGGACCTTTGTGTAGTCAAAGGAATGACATGAAGAAAATACACCCACATTATTGGAATCATCTATGATATGCTTTACATTTGTAATATTTCATTTTTGTATGGGATTATATGAAAATAAGCAAGGGTTTGGAAAATATATATACACACATACACATTAGAATCAATGATAAGTATTCCATTCTTTTTGAATGGGGGTGTATAAGAGTGAATTTAAGTTTTGATTTATATATTAATATTTTCTTGCTTGATTGTTCATCGATTTAATCTAGCTTGATTGGTGGTCTCATCCACTTTGTTGTGATTCTTACCATTGATTATAATGGACTTGCTTTTATGTTGCTAGACTATACAATTGATACAATTTTCAGGACTAATATTTTTTAGCAGCTTGAGCAAGGTCTCTTCTTGGCAAGGATTCATGAGGGATTTGTCAACTAATTACTTCAATTCTTTTTCAAAATTGCATAAGTTTTCTAAAATTTACTATAAAAAATGTTGCACAAGATGGTGTATGTGCATTCCAAAGCTCTATAAAAAGCACTTCAAACTCTCTAAAATGAATCTACACCTTAAACATTTGGAAATTCAAATCATTGTGATAAACATCTTTTATTCTCGTACCATTGAAAATTTGAAACACATTCTTCTTCTTAAATAAAAAAAATAAAAAAATCTTATAAATTAAATTTAAAGTTTATAAAATCACATTTTCAATTCTAAAAATGTTATTTCATATCAAAATATGTTAATTCATCATTAAAAATATTTCAATTTTATAGTGAAAAATATTTTTCTTACAATAAAACACTTACAATTTACACCATTCATATTTTCTATTTATAAATCACTGCAACTCTTAATGGTGCAGATGCTAGTCTATTATACGTGGAGAGTTTAAATCCCCAGGATAATGTAACATAACTTATCTGGATTTTGTGCTCCGCACAATCAATGCATAATAGTTTGAAGATCCTAATCATATAAAATTCATGCAGTCAATATATCTGTCTGTGAAGGGCAAGAACGTTATCATGACGGCTTGACTAATTCGAGCTTACCATGCCTGCACTACCTACATAGCGATAAGTTTGAATGATACAATGTCGTGATAGCGACATTGGCAGTATTCGTTTTATTTGGTGTAACGAATGAAAGGGTAAGGAAAAACCATGGATTGTCCTTGCTAGGCATTGAAAATGGAGATCAGTTTTGTGTTCTCTGTCATGAAAGCCTCCGTTTTAATTGAATTTAAGATTAAGGTATTCAAAGGTAGGAAATGCGGTTCTTCCCTCCTACGTAAATCTGATATCAGATCTTCACTTTTTAATTCAGTCAAGCCGTTTACGACAAATCCCATTGACGTCTTCAACAGGGAAACTTCCAGTCGGGAATCTCTCCAAATACTGGATTGTTTACACTTTGCCCAGTGAAGAAGAAAAGGAATTTGGGGATCAGGATGAGGCAGATCAAGGAAGGGAAACCAGATTTCTTATCAGTAAACGAGGCTAAGAATAATAAGAGATCGGGACTGCAAGGGCTAAGACCGCCGCCATTGAAAATATGCAAGGTGGATATGAAGAGAAAGCCTGCAATTATTTACACGCGCTCTCCCAGGGTGATTCACACACAACCCGAGGACTTCATGCTATTGGTGCAACGTCTCACAGGCAACGGGAAGAAAAAGAAAAAATCCAGGCAGAAAGCCCATCCCCAGGTAATTCCTGAAGCCCAGTTGACCACCTTTAGATCTCCTTGTGAATTCAGCACACCAGTTGGGTTTCCTCCTATTCCTTCATCATCCACACCATCTCAGTTATATGCCGGCCTGCTTTCACCATACCCAGTATCTCCTTTTCTTCCTCTTTCCCCAAACTTATTCAGCATATCACCTCCTGGACCATACACCACATTCCAAATGGACTTATTGTTCTCAAACTCCCCCCTAGTACAGCTCGTGGATGCACCATCATACCACCCAATATATTTTCCTAGCGAGGATCCCTTCACCCCTTCCAAAAATCTCCCATAATTCTCAATCTTATGCAATTTAACACATGCAGCAGAACTTTATAGGATTCTTTGTCAATTAGTTTTGTTTTAAATGAAAGCTTCTTCAGTTTTATGATCATTGGGTGTTCTTGGTTGTTCTTGACAAAAATAATAAAGGATTTTGATTCTTCTGCCTTCTGAGTTCACATATATGGTCTTTTCAGTACGATCAGCCAGAATACAGCTTGCAATAGTAAATTGGATTAGTATATGAGGTAGGGAAATTTAGGAGCCGATAAGAGTGATTCTTGTTGCTGATCACTATTCTACGCTGTTCAATCGGTGCTCTTAGTGGTTTGATTTAGAAGAATATGATTTTCATGGTTCAGCAGATTATTTAAATGTATTCGTGAACAATGTCAATTTCTAACTATGATTCAGGCAACAAAAGATTAAGAAGAACTGTTTTCAATAATCAGATTTTAGTCAATTTGTTCTTCAGGTATATGTTTAGATCTACACTCACTTCTGCAAGCACATAGATTAGATTTGCAGTTGCACACCTGAACCATATTAGAACACAATTATTTTCTAGAAGCAGTTGTCTGATCATGTCCTAACTCTTTTGTGACATATTGGCAAATAGATCCCCAAAATCTTCATCGTTTACCTCTCATCAGATTTTATTCTATCTATTTAAATTCTATATTTAATTTCATTTCATTTATAATATAATTATGAATCATATTTATAGTTGAAATTTAATTGAGCTCGAATATTTTTGTAAGGTGTAATTTTATCCCCTACAAATAAACATAATAAAAGAAAATAATTCATAATAATTACAAAATAAATGAATAATTTTAATGAAAATTTAAAATTATTGAAGGTGGTTTGTTAGGGTTTTTGTTTAGTTTGTATACTTGTGTTGTGTCATCTCTTTTTCTTTCTCATCTTCATTTTAAATTACTAATTAGAGTATGAGATATCGACATTTATTGCAATACTTTTTAGTTTCCATTATCTCTAGATAGTTTTTTTTTAACTTTTAAATGATTGCTAGCCAAAGTCTCCTAATATGTGATGCTTGATTCATTCGTTTGGAAGCATAAGAAAATGACTTTGAAATTATCTTACAAGTTCATTTTAAAAGTGGCTCACAAAATAACTCTCTTACTCTTGATGTTCTTTACATATTCAAAATTTTGAAAATACATGCATATGGCTTCAAAACTACAATCTTGTTGGGTATTTCTTCCAGTATAATTCCCTCTTAAAGCATTTTTAGGAATTGGGTTGACTCTACCTAGGTCCCTCATGGGTTTCTATAAAGGCTATTCAAAACCTTACCAAGGGATTGTTTCTTTTTCATTTTTCTAATGTCAAGTTTGCTAAGACCATTTTGTAGCATGGCTCATAATATATTCATTCCTCTTTGTTAGTCTTTAAACTAGCAAACTTGATACTTTGTTCTCTTTGATAAATGCTCTTTTTGAGTCTCAGTTCGGGTTGAGTTTCTTGGTCTCCCCTTGCCATTTTTTTCTTTCCTACATTACATTGAGGCAATATTGGGGTGTGTTATTCATATTCATCAAGAAATCCTCTTCTTAGCTCTACCAAAAAATGGTTTAAATGTTGATGTTGACTTATCCAAGAACCTTAAGGATTTAATAGAAGCCTAGATAGGACCTCATCCTTGCCCAAATTGTCATGTATCTAAATTTACCAAATTGATGTTATTGGTGTCAATCCTTAGACCATAAAATTTGAGATTGTCATTTGATTTGCCAATGCTCTTGTCCTTAGCACAAGTAGCCCTCTAGCAATTCTTCACTATGTAAAAATATAATGGATAGAGTAAAGTGAGTAATAAAAAGATTTTTTTTAATTATAAATTTAAAAGTGTTGGTCATGAATGAATTGTTATTGGACCTCAACTTTCAAAGCTCAATAAAGTGAAATACATGATTAAATATCAACTCATAATTGATTCATAATAGGATGCCAATAAATCTCACTTTAATAGAATTATCTTCCTACTAGTGTTCTTTCATCACTGGTTACTTAGCTTCCTTCTCCTCCTATCTCGTATCATTCCCATAGTCTAGCCTATTAGACAAAAGAAGGAATTTTTTATAGATTGGAAGTAGGCATTTGTTGGGTTTCAATCTACAAAATGTAACACTCATAGAGGACTTCCTGAAGAATAGTTGTGGACATCTTAATGAGCTTAATGATGAAGACATGCTTCACAATTCCCCTTTTCTATAAATATTATTTAATGGAATGGTTGAGATCTTATAGACCTCAGAAGGAAATACATTATCTAAAACTCTTGACAAATATTTCTCAAAATTGATGATTTTATTTACAAGGTTCAAAAATATAGGTTTCATTCCATTTTCCATTTGTCATATCATCCATCCAAAAGGTTAAATTTCATAGTGTTCATGAGAAACTATGGATGACTTTTCACTCATTTTTTACTATGTGGCAAGAACACATAGTGGCTCATAGATGTGATCCCACTAGCTACCATGCCTTATAGGTCCACTTTAATATTAATAACCACTCTCTTGAGGTTATTAATATTTATTCTTCCAACAAAGTTGTTGAAATATCTCTTCTTTGACAATAGATTGTAGGCTCTCTTACCATTACCTCTTGGCTCATATGTGAGCATTTTAATATGGTTAAGTTTTCATCTAATGTATTCAACCATCTTCCTATGAGATGGATTGCTAGTGAAATACGAGTTTGGTATTACATGTAGGATGAATTAGGTCTTTTATCTAAATATTGGTTGCCATCATTTTAATTTCTAATGGTATATGTGGGTGAATTTATGGTTAGGAATGAAAATAATTCTTTGATATCTTGGAATGGCTAGGTAGGATAACCTATCTTTTCTTTTTCTAGTTATTTTCAATTATTAGTGAAGATAAATTACTGTATTTTTTCCTTTTAGATCAAATTTTTATCTCATTTCATATTAAGTGGAAAATTGTAGTTCCTAAAGCTCACAAAATACATTTTTTTTCTTTACACATCATTAATTATTCATAATAATATATTGGCCCATACTTAATAATGTATGAGGAATATTTAGCCACATCTTACTCACTAGAGTGGTTTGATCCAATGGTGGAATGACACCATCAAATGAAGTAATCATTTTTTGTGAATATGTGGTTAAAATTGGATTTGTTTCACCACCACTCATATGAGGTTACAATATTGAAGCTTCATCATTCCACTACCAAGCTAGATGAACTTTTATTCTCTCACTCTATAATTACGTGTTTCTTAGCTTCACCAATAGAAGTAACTTGTTGATAATTATACAACTCAAAGACATTAATTTGTTAGAATTGATCCCTCAACCCTACAACTCCCAAGGATCTTCTTCACTTAAACACCTATCACATAAAGAAAGAGAAGAAAATCTATAGAGACCAAGAGCTAATTGATCCAAAAAAGCAATGAATCAAATAAAATTATAGCAAATAAATCCTTATAAAAGAAAAAATAAATAAATGAAAGGTAACCCTACATAAAAACTAGGTGAGGATAAAAGGAGATCATGACATATGTTATCAACCTATGACTTTAGACACAAAAAATACATGACCTAAGTAAGCTTAAGTACTAGAGTGAAAAGGGACCTAAGTAATTAAATAATCAATTAGGTAAATATCCTTTTATTCTAACACCCCCTTAAGTGTAACTTAGGGAGTAGCTAAAACTCCTAAATATGAATGCTTAAAATACGAATGATGGGTTTTGAAATCTAGGCCTGATGAGGTACCTATGTACAAATGAAAATTATCTCATAAAGTTAGATAAAAGGAAAAAACCTTATGGGAAAAAACTCTTTTTCAAAAGAGAAAAAGATGAATGAAGGACTAGGAAGCCTCTAAATAAATTTACTAGAAAGAGTAGGAACATGAAGAACACCATTGTAGCATGAAGAAGTTACAAACAACTGTTGAATGATGATTGCTATAGTTCTCAAAAGGAAGAACCTCCTTTGAAATTTTGATCAAGAAGAAAAAAAATTGCATGAGTACCACCAACAACACTACTTGAACAACATGATTAGATAGAAAAAAAAGAAAGAAAAGTTATAATAGTCAAAGATACAAATAGCACATGAATTTACATGAGTGACCCCAACGAAACTACTCAACCAATGCAAAGATACAAGTCAAAAATACAAGTGTCAATAATGTAAAGAAACTAATCAAAGGATGGAAAGTCACCTCCACAAATTAAGAATGCAAGAGTGTCTATATGATAAATGTAGAATCTAAAAATTTAGCTCTATTCCTGACCCAACAGGCTATGTGTTAAATAACGGAAGAAATAAAACAATATGATAGCAAAGATCAAATAAGAAAAAATAAAGCAGAACAAAACACACCAAAATTTCAAAAAATAGAGCACTGAATTAATACACAACTCTATATTTTTGTAGGCTGAAATATAGTCTCTTTATTCATTCTTATATAAAAGAAAGAACTCCAAAAATACATAGATTGTTGTGTCTAAGATAAGACTGAACATCTAAACAAAAAATCATGCATTTTACATGCATTATTCCTTACACTAGAAGCCAAATAGTTTGGTGGTGAAATACAAGTTTGATAATTGAACTAAAAAAAAATCAAACTAGATAAATCTAATTATCTAAATCTAATAGTATGGTGATGTGCATGAAGAGTTGCAGTGAGCTACATGTAGAAAGATTCATGCATCAATTTTCAACATAATCCCCCTTGATGCTAAGAGGGCTCACGATCTAATCTATGAGTGCCAAAAATTGATCCTTTGCAACTACCTTAGTGAAGATATCTACTAACTACTCTTTCATGTTGATGTATTTCAATTCTACTGCCTTCTTCTGCACCAAATCTCAGATAAAATGATGCTTTAAATCAAAAAAAATTGTCCTACTATGATAGACTGGATTCTTGGCCAATTTGATGGCACTAATGTTATCAAAAAAATCACTATAGGCTGAACTTGTATCTCTCCAATTTCTTCAAGAAGTTTCTAAGGCATAATGCTTGTGTATCTGCTAAGGTGATTGCAACATACTTTGCTTCTATAGAAGAAAGGGAAACTATAATATGCTTCTCTGAGCTCCAAGTAATCAAACCATAACCAAAAGAAAATAAATTACTAGATGTAGACTTTCAGTCATCCAAACTACCTCCACAATCATAATCACTAAATGCAACAAGATTGAACTCTTAGAAGTGTAGTAATGAATACCAAAATTTAGAGTGTCTCCCACACACCTCAAAATTCTCTTGGTTGCCTTCATGTGTATTTCAAATGGCTCTATCATATACCTTGAAACAAGTGAAACTAAATAAGAAATATCAGGTCTTGTGTAAGAAATATCAAACTTCCATCAATACTCCTATAAGCTGTCTCATCAACTATTTTAGCACCATCATCTCTACATAACACAACTCCATGAGCAACTAGAGTGGAGACTACTTTACAATCAACCATATCAAATTTCTTCAACATATCTTTGGCATACTTTTCTTAACAAATAAAAATTTCATTCTCACTTTGATAAACCTCCATTCCTTAAAAATATTTCATGAGACCTAAATCTTTCATCTCAAATTCATTCATCATAGAAACTTTCAATTCATCCTTCATCTTAGAATTGCTACCCGTATACAATTCATCCGTTAGATTTCCGAAATCTGGTTAGACAAAAATACTCCACAATAAGAGAGATTGATGGCGTAGAATTCTTGCTATCAATATGCAAGATTGATTCAATGACACCGATACAAATACAAGATGAGGCTTGCTTATAAAAGGCAAGCATGCACAACCAAATCTTTATCTTGAGCAAAAAGATAGCTCGATAAGATAAAGATGAGATCCCATAACTTAGGAATTAAAGATTGCCTAAGTAAACTTATGAAGATGTAATTAAATAGTTAATTACACCAACACCCCCCCATAAGTGCAACTTAGGGAGAAGATTATAATGCAAACTACTATGGGTCCCGGCAACTAGGCCATGTTAGGTACCCATTTACAGATGCAAATGAAATGCAATCTCTCATAAAGTAGAGAAAAGGGAAAAACCCAGTGGGAAAAAACCCCTCTCCAAAAGAGAGAAAACAAGAAAAAAAAGGCATGATGAATGTAAGCATGATGTATGGAGGACTCAATGATACCCCCCAAGGATTACATCCATCATGAATATACAATAAATTACCCCCCCATAAGAGGGAAGTAATGAGATAAGATATCCCCCCCATGATGTATGATCTCCTACAAGTATGGTTAATGTTTGAAGACAAAACAAAATCCAATGCCTACAAACAATGTTTCTCCCCTTAGGAAGAAGATACACCAAGTACAACTGCAAGAATGATTCCCATTCTGGATAGGAAGTAGGAAGAGGAATCCATATGTATGAAGATGTTGTCTCTGAAATCTGCTCATGTGTTGCCAAGTTCTTGGATGATGAAGATGATGCCACAATCCAATCAGGTACATGCCCAATCACAACAAATTGTGACAAACTAGGAACCAATGGAAACTGATCTTGAACAAACTCCATAGACAAACATGAAGTTATAATAGTAGACCCATTACTATCATCAAATAAGAGAGATAAACCCTCAAATTGGTCCTCCAAATCTGAAATGTGAGACTCCACAAACACAGAAGCAATGTCTGTCAAATAGGAATCCCAATCAGGAAGACTATCAGGAACCTCTGAAACATCTGCAATCTTGTCCAAAGGATCACAAGCATGGGTTATCAACTCTAAAGAATGAACAAGCACATGTGAGTTGGAAAGAGGAGCTTCAAGAGATGGAGAAGAATCACGGTCTCCATATACCTCTTTAATGTGAGTCCAAAGAGCATGAGGACATTCGAAGTGAATAAGTGTCTCCAAAATGTCATCATTTACATTTTCAAAAATAACTCTAAAGACTCTAGCCCTAAAGCCTTTCCAAATGCAATACTCAACACCTGTGCTAGGAAAAGGAACTGTATTAAACAAATAGGGCAATAGATTTCTCTCACCAAGATGAGTGAGAATTAAATTACTCCATTGCCTATAGTTCCCATTCTCCAAAGTAATTAAGTCACCCATTTACAAACATATGAGCTCCGAAAGCCAAAAAAGGAGATCTGTCTTCAACCTAGAAAATATGGCACAAAACTGCAAAAACCCTGCAAAATATCTGCACCACTGAAAAGATGACTCTTCCAGTTTTCCGACGATATCTCGTTTCAGGAAAATGGCCTCCGTATGCAAAAGTTATGATAAAATGAAAAAAATGCCTATAAAAGGCACTATGGGGGCAAGTACAAATCTCTGAAAGGCTAAACTGAGGCAATTTTTGAGCACTGGAGGCCGAAAATGTGGTCATGCATATGACCTCGGGTTCTCCAATTTCAAAAATAAAAAAAACATACGCCAATACAAAACCCCGTGGGCAATACAATGTGGTCAACAAATATTCACTGGTCGGCTTTACAAGGTTTCAATACAAAGTCTATTAAAAACTTTGATAATAAATATGAAACAATGCCCAATTAAAAAAATTGTACCAACGACCAGTAGTTATTGCCTATGCCAAAAAAGCGAACCTGTACCTGAGCAAACCATGGGATAGATCCCACCATAAATGCTCGGCCAAATTGAGAGGGCAGATAAATGCTCGGCCAAATTGAATATGCAGAACTGGAAGGCGACGTGATCACTGTACGTACCATATACCAGCCGATGGAAAGATCTTACCGGCGACAAAAGGTACGACTGATGACTGATTTGAGTACCCGCGGAGATATAGGTTATACCAGCCGAGAATGATGCGCAATACCCAGCAATAAAGGCCGATGAATGACAAGTGAGCAATGTGATAGCTGTAGGGTCGGGATCCGTACGCCGAGGGCAGAATGGGCCGACCAAACAATCCAATGGATATATGGTGATTGTGATGTAGTAGATGATAAACGTACCCCTACGGTAGATGTGGAGTACCCGCGGATGGAGGTGTGTACGCCGGAGACTTGGATAGCGACCTAGATCTGATCGTAGATGCAGATTGGACCACCAGGGACCGGAATATGCCACCGAAGGAGGAATTCTTGGTACCGAAGTCAATGAAGGCCGGAACAGTACCCGATATGACAATCGACCGACCAGAGTACTATGAAAAAGTTTATACACACAATGCCGATGACAAAGCGTACCAGATCTGAATCCACCACGGATTTGACCCTGTATAATGGAACATGCCGCCGAAAATACAATCCGCAGAATATATAAAGCCCAGAGAATTTTTAATCCGCCACAATAATGTGATATAAAATATGCCCCAAAATTATTTGTATAGCCCGAAAATAAATTTGCCCCAAATTTACAGAAATACTGCAGAAAATATTTTTCAAAATATTTTTTTTTTTGCGAAAAATGAAAAAAGCGTACCGCTGAGAAGATTGTTCCAGCAAAAAAAATTTGCTTCAAAAACAACTTTATCCAAAATGGACGAATTTACAGTCAAAATTCATCTGCGGAGCCTTCTGATCTCAACCGTGAGGTTATTGAAACCCCAATCTGCACCCAGCAAAAAAATTTCAAGCCAAAACTAAAACCCTCAGATCCGAGAAGGAGTCTGCAACCCTAGAAGCTCTGATACCATGTTAGATTTCCAGAAATCTGTTGCTAGACTAAAATACTTCCACAAGAGAGAGAATGATGGCGAGAATGCTTGCTATCAATATGCAAGATTGATTCACGATTTAATTGATACAAATGTACAAGATGAGGCTTGCTTATAAAAGGCAAGCATGCAACAACTAAATCTTATCTTGAGCAAAAAGATAGCTCGATAAGATAAAGATGAGATCCTATAACTTAGGAATTAAAGATTGCCTAAGTAAACTTATGACGATGTAATTAAATAGTTAATTACACCAACATCATCAACATACAAACTTATAATAAGAATATCATTACCTTCTTGTTTGTAGTAAAGGGTAGGTTCACTCTTACTTCTTTGAAATCTATTCTTCTAAAACTATCCATCAATCCTAGCATACCATGCTCGTGGTGCTTGCTTGAGCTCATATAAAGACTTCTCCAACTTATAGACTTGATCTTATTTTCCTTGCACTTCAAAACCATGTGGCTATTCCACATACACTTCTTCTTTTAAGTACCCATTCAAGAAGGCACTTTTCACATCCATGTGATGAATGATCCATTGCTTTTGAGCTACTAGTGAAATCATCATTCTGATAGTCTCCTATCTCGCTACTGGTGTAAATGTCTCTTCATAATCAATCCCATACCTTTGTGTGAAGCCTTTGGTAACCAATCTTTCCTTGTGTCTTTCGACACTCCCATCATTGTTGTACTTAATCTTGTAGATCCATTTAGCACCAATATTTTTCTCGTTATGCGGAAGGTCTGTAAACTTCCAAGTATCATTCCTATGAATGGAATCTATCTCTTCTTGCATTGCTTGCACCCAAATCTCATTAGTACTTGCATCTTCAAAGATGATGGTTCAAAACCAGCCTTGGAAAGTAAAGCAAAATTTACCATCTCACCTTTTGGATTTTCTTCATGTGCTTCATTTGTACTCCTTTGATAAATGTCACTTTAAAAGCTTCTTACTTTCCTTGTAGAAGTTGGACTTGAAGTTTGACTTGCACAAGTAGAATGGATGAGGAGCTACGTGTTGAACTTGTAGCTCTTTAAATTAAAATGTTAGTGGGTTTCTCATGATCAATTTCATCAACAATACCATCATTCAAAAAAAAATTGACATCTTACCATGGCCTTTTTGATGACCATAGACTCAGACCCCTTCATCAAAAATCACATCTCTAGAGATAAAAATGTTATGGGTGAGAGGATTATACAACCTGTAAGCCTTACTTTTCTCACTATATCCAACAACAATACATGATTCACTGTTTGGATCTAAATTTTTCCTCTTTTGTTTAGCTACATGAGCATACGCTAAACACCCAAAAAACTCTAAAATATTAGACATTAGGCTTTTTCTCATACCAAGCTTCAAATGGAGTCATCATATCGAGTGCACTGGTGGCACTCCGATTGAGAATCTATATTGTTGCAACAACTATATCTCCCCAAAAATAATTGCTTAGTCCCTTGGTCTATAGCATACTTCTTGCCATTTCTACCACTGTATAGTTTTTCCTTTCCACTACTCCATTTTGTTGAGGTGTGTAAGCAGTGGTGAGTTTTCTTTTGATGCCATACATATCACAATAGTTCTAGAAATCTCTTGAACAAAATTATCCTCCACGATTAGTCCTTAAGCATTTGATACTACAACCTTTTTCCTTTTCCACAAGGGCTCCAAACCTCTTGAATGTCTTAAGGGCTTCATCCTTGATCTTCAAAAAATAAACCCAACACTTTCGTGAGTAATGATGACTTCCCAAACTCTTTGTCTACATAGGACCACAAATATTTGAATGAACTAACTGAAGTGGATAATGGTCCCTCCATGCATTGTCATTTGGAAATTTCTCTCTTGCATGTTTTCCTTTAGCACGTCCTTCACAAACTTCTTTATGTTCTTCAACCTTGGGAAAACTAGAAACTAATGCTTTTTATGTTAGAATATTCAAACTACGGAAATTTAAATGCCAATACTTGAGATGCCACAACCAAATTTTATCCTCATATGCCATATTAGCAAGATTGTTGTTATGTTCTCCAAACTTCAATGGAAACATTCTATTCTTTGACATAGGCACAACTGTAACCACCCTATTTCCTTGATTCTTATTATAAATTACGCATTGCCAATTTTTAAACACCACCTTATAATTTTTCTCACACAATTTCCAAACACTCAATAGATTATGCTTTAATTGTGGAGTGTAATAAATGTCCTTGACACTTTTCATACCTTCTTTAGTAGGGACTTCCATAGCTGCTTTTATAGCAACCTCCAATGATTTGTCATCCCTAAGCATGATCTTGTATTTGAAACTTTCATCCATTATGGAAAAAAGCTTCCCATTCCCTGACATGTGGTTAGAACACCCTAAGAATCTAAATACCAAATATCTTTACAAACACTTTCAACTTTGTCATAAGATTAAATAAGTTATTTGGAGGAGCTTCATCACCCTCTTAAGCATAATGAACACTTTTATCATTATTACCTTCTTTCAATATGCACTCTCTTTTAAAGTGGCCATACCTATTACAATGGTAACACTGGATATTTCTCTTATCAAATTTGTCTCTACCTCTTCCTCTTGAATCACCTCTTCCTCTTGAACCACCTCTTCCTCTATTTTGTCTTGAAGAATTTTGATTTTGACCTCTTCCTTGACCTTTGTTGCTACTACTGGCATATTCATTCTTTGTAATTTACAATTTGGAGGAAAAAGCTTTCCCATCAGTTTGCCCAACTTGATGTTAGAGACCTCAAAACTTTTTTGATTACAACCTCATTGTTTATTGTTTCTCGTAGAGTGGCCATTTTATTAACTACATCATTGACTCTTACACAATAATCACTTACTTTCTCATTTTCTTATATTTTCAAATTTTTGATGTCTTTCTTCAACGTCTGCAGCTTCACAACCTTGACCAAGTCACTGCTTTGGTAAGCTTCCTTTAAAGTCCTCCAAACTTTTGCAGCTGACTTTGCACTTGCAATCCTTGGAAATAAGCTCTTATCAAGAGCTATTTGAATATGAAATAAGGCTTGATAATTCTTCTTCTTAACCTCCTTCTTAGTTGTTCTTTCATTGGCTGTAAGAACATTCCAATCTGCTAGCTCTTCATAACCCGTCTCAACAATCTCCCACATTCCTTATCAAAAAAGGTCATCACCTTAATGCACCAATATTCATAGTCACTTCCATTGAAATCAGGAATTGGCAAAGAATTTAGACCTCACATGATTACCAAAAGATAATCTGCTCTAATTCCAAATGTAAAATCTGAAAAGTTAGCCCTATTCCTCACCCAGTGGACAATGAAAACAGCAGAAATAAAACAATACGACAGCAGAGATCAAATTAGAAAAAAACAGAGCAAAACAGAGCGCACACAAATCTCAGAAAAACAGAGCACTGAATTAATACACAACTCTGTGTTTTTTGCAGGCTGAAATATTGTCTCTTTATTCATGCTTATATAAAAGAAAGAACTCCACAAATACACAGATCGTTGTGTCTAAAATAAGACTGAACATTTAAAAAAACAAAGCATGCAGTTTACATGCATTATTCCCTGCGCTGGAACATAGGCATTTTCGCGGTGAAAGCCAAATTTGATAACTGAAACTAAACAAAAGCAAACTAGAGTAAATCTAATTGTCTAAATCTAATAGTATGGTGCTGCGCATGAAGAGTTGCAGTGAGCTACATGTAGAAAGATTCATGCATCAATTGTCTAACGATAAACGCTCCGTCTCAGAAAAATCAATTATGTTTTCATTTCAAATATTCCATATGCACTCGATATATTTGATGCCTCTCAAAATATGGGGTTGTTGCCTGTGTCGAAGGTTGACGGTGACGATAGAGCAGAGGCCACCCAGAGGTAAAATGCCCACCACCCGTATAGACCATCCGACCAAGAGGCACTCGTGGGGGAAAACCTTGTCATGGACCAAGGTTATTGGCTATTCAACAATCTTCTAACCTACCAAATGGGAGATCTCATCATCATAATCAATATCGATGATCTAAAAAAATAGCGTACAAAAGAGTGCCCATTGGTGTCAAATCCAACTAACATGCAAGGGAGGAGATGCACATGAAAAAGCATGGGCTAGTCACCACCACTGACGTGTGTTTCCAAGTCGCTGGTAGGTGAAAAGGCTGCCATCGATGAAAGCACTACTGCACATGCCAAGGAATTTTTTCCTCCATGGATTTCAATAAGTGGCAAGCACGGTCCCAGGAAACTCGTTGGCGGAGAAAAAGGAGACTAGAAAAAATTTCACATGATAGTAGAAACGTGGACAAATGTTGCAAAACTAAAAACGTTGCTTTAAAACTTACGCGACCCCTTTACAATGTACAAAAATGTCAAAAGAGCCAAATTGCACTGAGACCTAAAAACACCAGTCCAAAAAAATGTAGATGCCAAAAATCTTACGAGGATGCATCATAAAGGGTTGATGTGGTGCAGTTCATATGACATACAAATTTTGCACGACTGTACAAATTATGTACATTTGTATGGATAAATGCAATAGTTTTTTGGATTCGATTGTGTGAAATATTTTTGCATCAATGTTTCGGATCACACTCCGATCCATCATCAGGATGAAGAAGAGAGCAAAAGGAGAAAAATGATTAATTACATACTTAGAATTGCATAAAAAGAAAGCAAGAGGGAGGGGGGAGAAATGGCACAAGAACCAAGGCACCAGAAATATATGCCCTGCTAATATTTTGGCTACATTATCCCCCATTTAAAAATTAGTTGGTAGAAATAAATCTTGAGTCACTATTACAAGTTTTTTTTTTTTTTGTCTATGTGAATCCATCTTAAAAATCACATCATGAGTGTGTGACACATAACTTGCATTAAATTAATAAAAATAAAAAATAACAAGTTTATATAATGAAGTATAGAACAATCTTGTATAATTTTTTAAAATTTAAGTATTTGAAAAGTTATACAAAGATTAATACATATGTACTATAAGAATATGAATACCTTAAATTTTTTATAATATTAAAAAAATTGTATTATTAGAAAGCTAACAAGTAGCTCTTCATTTTGGTGGTGGTTCCATAAAAATTTATTGTAAAAAACATAAACCTAACGAAATTGAAGTTTAAATTTTAATTTAAAAAAAAAAACAAATTAATTATGTCTTTCATAAAGTAAAATGTTTTCTAAAAATATCAAGGATAGCAACTAATTTATCCCCTATTTCTATGTAGTTTTCCAAGTGTAGTGCAATATCTCAATTAAATACTTTTTTATGGATAAAGTGAGCATGTAATTCAATGCTATTTATATGTAGATATTTTATATGAATTTCTAAGAAAATAATCTTAGGTTATTATAAAGTAGGATGGTACAATCAATTATACTCATATAAATCTCATGTAATAGATCATTAGCTATATTGATTCTTTAGTTGCTTTTGTGTGTAATGCCCAATTTTCAATAAATTCGTGTTTATGGCTTTAGAAGCTTTTTTCTTGTTTTTGGTAGGGCAATATTGATGGTGCTAGCCTTATAGACCTCAAATATTGTAATTATGAAGGGTTTTGTGTTCAAACTCCTAAGTGTATGCAAGTTTTTAGACTTTCAAAGTTTTCCATTCCAATGTGTCTTTTCCAAAAAACCCCTACCCTTTTTCTTTAGGTTCCTTTCTATGCCAAATTTTTTAGTATTTTTAAAAGGTGATGACCGAAAGGACTATTGTTGGAGTTTTGTTGAAGTTCTTATTTTTGTTGTGCTATCATAAGGTCATGTTGACCATTTTTTTAGGTGCTTAGGGTTGTTTTTGAACTTTGGGAAAGAAGGTGACAAGTGTTCAATAGCTTTACAACATCATTGTGTTAAGTTGTCAAAAGTTGGCAAGGTGTTAGAATACACAGTGTGTTTTATAACACTCACCATTAGGTCATCGAGGAGCACGACCCAAGCATCTAAATTGTTGTGAAGGCCTATTTAAGGCATGCTTCGACCATATGATAGGGTTGGAGGCATTTTTGTTAGGGTGACATTTTGCAAGCTGAAGGAAATAGCGTTTGGAGACAGTTTTTTCTGTATTTTGCATTCTTTTTGAGCTTTAATGGAGTAAACTCACTGTCATCTTGTTTGTAGAACGTAGTATTGACATTGAGCAAGCTTTGTGTGCTGTCTTTTTGGTTTTGTAAATCATATTCATCTTGTATTTGTAAATATTTCTGTTTCCTGTGTTTTCTGGCCTGTAACAGGCAACTTTGAAATAATGGAGTCCTAGAGCACCTTCCCACTGTACAAATTGTACGGCCTCTTGGGAATAGTGTCTAGGCTTCCTCCTTGTAAATATGGTAGTTAGTAGAGTTTGTGGCAGTGCAGGAGATGCTTTTAAAGCTCTGCCCTAGGCGAGCCAGTGCAGGTCCGATTGGGGCAGACTTGGAGAAAAAGACTTATAACTTGCAGGGGACGTGAGATCTTGAAGAAATTCTTTTTGCAGAATTTTGTTGGAGGTCTTAGTAGTGCATGGTGATTAGGGGAAGGTTCTAGCAACTCATTTGATAGGAGAACTTTTTGACAGTCCTAAAATAGTTT
>VDFB02227828.1:0-10556 GCA_007258455.2 Sequoia sempervirens
GAGTGTAAGGGATAAACAATGAGTGATATATAGAGAGAAAAATGATAAAACTTGATGATTACTAAAATTTGACCTCCTAATTACTAAAATTTGATATGCTAATTATGGAAATCTGACTATCTAAAAATTTATAAGATCTTCCAAAAACTAGAATTTGTATTATAACTCCTAGAGATTTGAAACCACTCTAACATCTTGAAACTATATACATTAAATATAACTTAAAGTATAAGAAAGTAAATGTCCATATGTAAATTTCAACTTATACTTAAATATTTATTTCATGTATATAGTTTCCTTGAAAGATAACAAGAAAATAGAGATTTTTTTCAATGTAGATCAAAACACGAGCGCATTATAACACACCCGTGTTTTGTCAATACATTCAATTAACACAAGCACGTTACAACACGTTCACATTTTGTCTTGCTTTGGGAATCCCCAAGCCTTTGACTTGGATTTGCTTTGGATTTCCAACCCGAAGGCTTTAAGTGCCTTCTCAACGTTTAAAGATGTGTTTTTGCATATTTTGCGAAATTTCACATAATCTCATTTGTGTTAACCGTTAGCCTTGCATTTGTTTCAAGGTCAAGTAAATCGAACACCTGGATAATGTTAGGCTCTCTTTAAGCTATGCATTTATTTCACATTTTGATTATGTTAAGGCTTTCATCTTTAATTTCTTTTGTTTGTGTGTCTATTTTTGTCAAAAACCAATGTTTGGTATTTTTTACTTTATCTTTTAATCGTTCATTGAAATTTCAAATAAATTAAATTTTTATAAACTAGACTCCATTCTACACATATTTAAAAAAATGATTTTCGATTAGTTTTCAAAAATTATGCATGACCAATTTTTTGTTTTTAGGATGTGTCCACTTTGAAAATTAGTAAAAAATTATATATTCATTAAAAATTATTAAAAAAATTAGGCATAAAGTACATGTTGTTAGCTAATTTCTCATCGAAGTGATTTTAAAAATACCAAAAAAAGTTAACCTTCTGAGGGAGCCACAACACACGCTATATTATATTTTTTTGACAAAAAACAACACCAATTTCTGTGGCTCCCTTTTTTGAACCCCTTAATCTCTACCATTTTCAAAAAATTGGTAGTTTAGAAAGTAGACTTGGAGCACTACATATGACCCTTGTTTTTGTTGCATCTAATTTTTTTGAGTGTAACTATCCTCAATTTCTCATCCAAGGTTAGTATTTATTGATTTTAAGAAAAAAAATGGCCACTTAAAACCTCTTTGTGGCCCCTCATCTTTGTACACATACCTATTTATTATATTTATTTTACTTTAAAAAATATTTATTGATAAGTTTTTAAAAATTATATAAGTTAAATTATTAAAAAAAAATTATCATTGCATTTAATGTTCAGACTTCTTATAACACATTAAACAATTATAATTATATTAATATATTAACATTTAGAAAATATATTTGTATTTTATAAGTGTTGTATTTTCTAATTGTTTATTATTATTATTTAAATTCAAACAATAATAAATATTTAAGATGCAAATATAAGTCTACATTCATGTTTTATGTAAAAAATATAACTAATTTTATTTTAGTTTTTTAAAAATAAATTCAATATCAAATAAGATATTTACAATACATGTTCAAAAGTAAAATAGAAGATTATAATAAATTTGAAACAAAATGGGACCAAAATAAGAAGGCTATTCAAATCAAAAGACAATGATTAGAAGATAACACTAATTATCAAATACATCATGATTAAATTGTTTAAATAATAAAGAAAATTATTATATTAAAAAGTGTTTTATATTCAATCTAAGACACGTTTGTCATGTCATAATTATACAAATAAAAGCTATTTAGAATCCACATATATTTTAAAAAACTAAACTTATAAAATAACTCTTCAATAAATAACATAACTCTTTTTTTTGATCCGTAAAACGCAACCAAAGTTGCATAGATTTTATTAAAACATAAAAGAATACAAGTTACATCAAGCCTGCCACACAGGGATAACTAATCAGTGCAGAAGACCTAGAAGAATCCTAAAAGAAACAAAAGAGCCGAGAAGGAGCTGAAAGAGAAGAACCAAAACTCCAAACCCACAAAAAAATTAGTTGCCATAGAAGGTAGACAACACAAAGCACCCAAACCAAAATAATTCTAAATTCTTTTATTATTTCATAAAAGGAGAGCTTCCATGGTCCACTGGGAACCATCATCAACAACTTCGCTTCCTTCAATGCGTAATTTTTCAGCCTCTAACTTTCGTCCTTTTTCTTTGGAGCTCCACAATCTAGCTTGGACTTGTTGCTCGCAGTTGGAGCTAACCCACATTTCCTTGGGGGAGCCACAATTATGTCCTGTTCAAAGTAATCAGGCTATACATCATCCAAACCCTCCATGAAAGGAAAGGTACCTTTAGATTTAGAGCCCACATCCTCAGCCTCAAAATGGATTTCTACCAAATTTTCGTTAGCAGGAATAACATGAGAGAGTGAGGACAACAAAGGCTACTTTGGATCAGGCTTTGGATAAGATTGAGTAGTCACAAACTTGCCATGATTTTGCCAAATGAAATTAGCATCCGAAGACCTAGACTTCTTAACCCATTTTTTGAGACAAATATACCTAGTGCCAGGCGACCGTTGAAGAGTGCAAGCTTCAACTTTGTGACCCAACTTATTATAGCGGAAGCATCGAAATGGAAGACCCTCATAGTTTAAAAATTGAGTCCAAGTGCCAAAGGTAGAGTGAATCAAAATAGAGTGGGAAAGATGTTTAAAGATGTCTACCATGGCACAAACCTTGATATACTTGCGTGAAGAAACCACCTCTTTCGAGTCTAACTTGATAAAGATGCCAACTTGATTAATCAGATTACTGATGAGATCAACATTCCACATAACCAAGGGCATATTATAAAGTCGAATCCAAATGGGCACTTTTGTAATTTTGGCAGTGGTTGAATAAAAAAGGGGGGTCCAGGGAGTAAGAAAGATACCAAATTGCCTAAAAAACCATGGGCCTTCTTGAGTCACAAAGTTGTAGTCCGCAACAGACTTGAAAGTAAAAAGAAAAAACCCAAAATCTAGAGCTTCAATAAGAGGAAGAGCCAAATTGCTCCAGGTTGATTTAGCCAAGTCGAGGACTGAGTCAAAGGATGATCTCTTCTGCAAAAATCTTAGAATCAAAGAACGATTTTTGAAGTCCACAACAATGGCCTTGATACAATCATCCAAAATATGAAAGTCCTTTGGCGAGTCTGAGAACACCACATTCGAATCACCAATAGCAAAATGAGAGTCGTCAGTTTGGATAGGGCGCTCCAGGATGGGGGAAGACGGCTGGATCGATAGCGGATTAGGGGGGATAGGGTTAGGGTTATCCTGCCAAATTTGCTCTAAACAAAAAGCATTGCACTCGTGATAAAGGTTTGCTCTATTTTTGCATGCCACCAGGGTTTCTTGATCTAAATAAGGGGGCATCGAGCCAACAACCATTGTCTCATCCTGAGCACATCCCAAAGGATCAAAGGCAAGAGAGGGGGGATAGGAACCGATGGAATAGACGCCTCCTACAATGATCCTGAGCATAGTGAGTATCATTTTTTGCCATCAGTGTTTGCCACGCTACCACCACCCTTCCTAGCATTCCTCTTACCTTTGGCCGAGGTCAGACATTTGCCGCCATTCCGCAACATCTTCCCACCCATATACGCCTCCAACTGACCCACACAACATCCTGCATTCAAGCTAGGGCTTCCCTCACACATGTTCGCTAGATCACTTATCGATGTATATAAATAACATAACTCTTAAATAATATAAAATAACTCTTAAATTAAAAAAAATAAAATTAATCTTTAATTTTTTTTAATAAAAACATTGAAACATATAAACATCTATTTCATTTAAATTACAAATTAATAAATAATAATAAAATCCAAAAAATCTCATTCACCATTTTAGGTAATTTTTTTAAATAAATTTTCTTAAAAATATCTAGGCATACCGATACTAGTTATGTTGTTTGGGCAATGTCTATGCAGCCCACAAAATGGGCTTGATTTGACAATTAATTAATTAATAAATATCATCAAATTGTCAAATCAAACAAACCCATTTTGTGGGCTGCATAGCCAATTCCTGTTGTTTGTGTCAAGGCATTTGGCATGCCACATGTCATCCTAACGTGATATATTGTGGATTTTTCCTTTTCTCACAGCAAAAAATAAGGCAAAGACATTTGAAAGCAAACGAACAAGGTTTGAGGCGAGCTGAAGGAGAGCGCGTACTGAAAACAAAAGAATTGCCTTCCGAGGAATCGATCGAAGGTCTTGGAGGAAATCTTCTTGTTTTGAAGGTATTTACATCAATTATTTGTTTTTCCAGCCCAAGAAACTAAAGTCTGTTCGCTACAATTTCATTATGCACAGAAATACGGCGAAATTTATTCCAATGCAAGATATTTACGTTGTCCCTTGCTTTGAATTATTATTTTTACGTGCAGAACTATTCCCTTGATTCCTTAGACAAAAAGGTTTTTAAAGAAATATCAGGCGATTTCTGATTTATAATTTTAAGTAAAACGAGGTTTCGATCTTATAGACAATATAACGAGGGCGGTCATACAAAAGAGTTGGGATGCAATGAGACTTGAAGAGATCTAAGTCCCACGGAACACTTTTGTCATACGATTACTTCTCTGAAGAGATTTACAATACAACTCTTATTGAAGAAAATTGAGCTGTGGCCTTCTGTTTTGGTCATTATGATCATTTGCCACTACATCGCCAGTCTTGTGGAGCCCATCGTCTTTGAGTTCAAGAATGTCATAGCTCTAAAACGCCTTACATACCTTGGTCCGTGGTGTCCGTGTATTGAAATTTTGTCACAGAAGTTCTAGTTAAGTAAATCTGTTAGGCAACACAAGGTTCTAAGGGAACTACTGGAGGAGAGAAAATTAAGATCTCCATTTTGTAGGTATTTTTAACTTTTTTGTTTTGGGTTTTGGGTTTTGAGAAGCTTGCAATGCTATCTGCTGCACTTTTTCTTATAATATCCATGCGTTCCCTTGTGAAACGTGACCAAATTGGGGCTACTGGAGTTATTACACAATTTACTTTCACTTAACTGACAAAAGGCTGTTTTACAATAAAATTACACTGTGATCAAAAGCTTGTCAGGTAAGTCAAATTTTTGTATTTAATATTTATCGACATTTTGAATTTCTGTTACGTGCAGTGTCCTTGGGACACGTCCCCTGCCCTCTGTGGCTGTTCCAAATGCTCTGGGGATGCAGATGGGACATTCCCCGCTTCGCCCTCTTTTTTTCTGATTTTTTTCTCATCTCCTCGGGACATTATGGTATATTTTGGTATCCTCTGGAAGTTTCCTGTTATAGCAGGGGTACTTGAGTGATGACCAGACGTCCCCCAGACATCAAGGCACATCTCTATTCTGTTGGGTTGCTTGCGGGCATACCGAGGACATCGTGATGCCCCCTTGTAAATCATGGTTAAAAAACATGTTTGTAAAATTAGTTAAAAACCAAAAGTGAGACATTTTGAATATTTATTTTCATGACCATTGATAACATGACAATCAGATAGTCATATTTACATTTTCAAATTTATATTTCAGTGTTTCAGTCAATTTTGGGTTTCAATTTTCAATGGTTGATGTTCAATGTTGACTGCACAATGTCATATATTAAATTGTAATTCGAATTTTTGATCTTTTAATGATTATGAACATGAGTTTTTCAGTGTCCATGAGATTTTTACCATCTCAGAAATGCATGAAGCTTGGAGAAACATAGCTTATATGTCCCTATTTATTTGGAGTTCATCTGATTGTGTATGAGGCTGGTACCAGGTGGATGCAAATCAAGATAAACACCGTTCTTTAGAATATTTGGATGAATGGCTTGTAACATTTTGTTACTGTAAGCACCATCTTGAAAATTGTTGTCAAAAACTTACCCATACCATTCCTATAGCTTGAATTATAGAGATTCAACTTCTGTGCTATCCAAAGTAAATGATTCCCTAGATGTGACCCTCATTTTCTCACTAATTTGTGAAATCTTGAAGATAAAATCAGGTGCTTTCAGATTAGAATGGATAGTATATTGTTGTAAAGTCCAAACTTCAGAGCAACTCAGCAGGCTAATAGTCTGAAACTGATATGTCGGAATAATATGAAAACCTATCCTCCATCTAATGTTCCATTATCAAGAATCAATGGTGTTGCTTTGCTCTTAATCCATTTCCTTAGCTCTTGTCAAAGTATACGTATTGGCCATCCTAGAATTTTAGGCCATTGAATTTGTCTAAGATAAACTGGGAAAAACCCTCGGCTACATTACTCAAAAAATGAAGCCACCCTCTTTTCCCTTAGGGATATTGTGTGATTTAAAAGTCTCCTCCTAGAACCAATGGCTAACCTCAACAGAATGTTTCAATTTGGTTGTATCATTTGAGCAGCATGTTCTTCTTGGAAGAATGGGAGGAACATATGAAGAGGATACTCAAAAGTGGGTGAATTCAAAAGATTAAACTGACCTGTACTCCAAGCTTGAGGAAGACATAACTTTTCCCGTTCCATTAGGGTATATATATATATATTTTTAGACTGCAGGAATCGGGTAGGCCCCGCTATAAACTGCAGTGCACCTGATAAACTTTTTTCACGTGACCGGTGATGTTGGTGCGACGCGCTCCTGTACTACAGGGACGGAGGGGAGACTAGACCTCGTGACCTCTTGCTTGCAATAGGATGCTTTAGCCGATCGAGCTAGGCCCTCCACTCTTTCCATTAGGATATATTGTTCAGTTAGAAAGAAATGATTTATTTCACTCCCTGGTTTAACATCCTATACTTTTGTTAGTTCGATTTTATTTTTTCCAAATTATTTAAGTCTCTAATCCGACATTTTCAGTCTAAATCTTCTCATCGTATAGAATACTATCTGATGCATTGTTCAACATCTGCCAAATTTTGATTACTTTTCAATAAAAATCTACAAATTTCTCTGTGTTGGCTAAGCCCAATCATTCAATAGTTCTCAAAGAACATGTGGAGTCCCAACTTTCAATCGAACAGAGATTTCCTAAACTGACAATCCTTTGACTGGAATACAAAGATGGAGATCTTCTTCCAAAATTTTTGGTTCTCGTGAAGAATTAGGAGGTGGAAGCGCTGCTTGGTCACCTTCATTTAGGGGCTTGGTCAAGTGCTGGATGTAATCTTTTAGGCGCTGAATTTCTTTTTTTTATTCTTTTTTCTTGGCAACTTCTTTTTCCAACCTGGACTTGATGGTGGCCACGAAATTGTCCAAGTCCTCGACCTCTTGCCCTTTTGTTGTAGGACCCATGTCAATGGTCGTGATAGCATATTCATCAGGGGCAATCTCATCTTGGAACTTGTCGGCTGTAGGTATTGCAACTTGCACTGTACGATTGCCAGCCTCATCCCTTTGGATGGTTGAGAATTTCTTGGCCTTCTTCCTCGGGGCAGTTTGCTCTAGTCTTGCCAGAAAATCTGTGTCATCCTCTTCTTCTTCAGGTACCTCCGTTGGCGCCTTTCTTTTCAATCTTTCTTTCAGCCACTCTGGGATTGTTGGCTGCTCAATTCCGTCCTCCTGTTGATCTTGGACGTCTTGTATATCCTGTACTTCCTTGCTCTTCCTGAATCTCCGGCATATTTTGAACTTCTTGGACCAATTGCATACCCTGAATTTCTTGGACGGATGGGTCATCTTGGATTCCTTTGAGGGCGGAAATCATTCCTTCCTCGAATTCTCCATCCATAATATCTGTATCATTATCTGATTCTAGGATCTCTGTGCTTGCTGGAGAAGGTTGATCATCATCTTCTACTTGTATTGGCTCCACATTTTCGACTGGAGAAGGGATCCTAGCATTTTCGAAAGACTCTTTATCCATGGCGAGTATTTCTTCTATATTTCTGGAAGTGGCCGACTGAAGAGGTTTAGACTTGTGCTTCTTTCGAGAAGGCCCTTCATCTACCATTTTATCCTTGTCTTGTCTTGCAGATTTATCAACTTCCTTCCTCTTTCTCGAGTTGGCGGCATCTGTTGGTCCATCTCCACGAGATGCACCAGCGTTTGAAGAACAAGACTCTGTATCGCCCATCAATTCATAGGTGAATTGCACATTTCTCTGTCTTAAAATTTCTACCTGCCGATCTATCCACCACTGAGAATACTTGAAAACAGGTCGCATGAAAGTTGCTAGGTCACCCATCTCAGGTTCAAACCATCTTATAGGGGGAAGTGGCTCATTCTCATTGAAGCCCGGCTGCACGTATATTCCATCATCCTGTAGTTGATCAGGTATTTTGAAGAGCTCTGTTGCCCTTATCATGCTTAATGGTAATCTTGACCACAACCTCCTTCTTACGTCATATTCATCGGCTGTGTTAGCCCAGAAGTCCTCTAAGTCAACCCGATGCTTGTACCTCTCTCCGTCCACAGTTTTGATGTGATGGAGCGGATCAAAGTTGTTCCTGGATTTGTATGATATGAATGGATATTGTTGAATTTCCAGTCAAGCAATCTCTGCTGCTTGTGCCGTCGGACATGACTCCTCCATATTGCGGATGAAAAAAGGAAAGGTGACAGCCGCTTTCTGCTTTGGCCTTTGAATATTCTGATATGCCTCCAATTGCCTTAGCACTTCCAGCAAAACCATCTTGTTGGTCGGATAGATGGGCAGTCTATAAAGATTTCCTGAGAATCCTTGGATTCTGATGTAAGTGAACTTAGGATACTGAATGAACCAGAATCCATACCGACTAATTAGGCTCTTGGCCTCATGTGAGAGTCTTTGGTGAGTTCCGCCTTGGAGAAGTCGGGTGATGTACATCAAAAAGGCGTCATGAGCTCATCGGAAATGAGACTTCTCTTTCAACTACAACTGCGGATAACAATCGTAGGCTTTGAGTTGCCCCTCGCCATTGCCGACCACCCCCTTGCAGGTCAAGCCAGAATACTTGTAATATCTTGCAAGTGAATATATGATGTATGAGCTCATGTGAAAAGTTTTGGTCTCCTCAAAGTTGACTAACTGCTCGTGTAGGCTATCACTAATCATTTTGGACCAATTGAACATCTTGACTCCAATGATTATTTCATCAATAAAATAGTACATCCAGTTTTCGAAAGGTGCGCCATGGGAATTGCCTACAATTCTGTTTAGTAGCAAAACGATGTCGCCATATTCCTCTTTGAAATGGGTTCTGATCAATTTCTTCGGCATCTTGCCTGCAGTAGGCTTGGGCTTTAGTAACCAATTCTTGTTTATGTTGGACGCACAGAGATCCTGCTGGCTCTGGTAAAGCTTGAGTGCATCTTCCTTGGTGCGGTAGGATGTTCGATTGTACACTAGAATTCCAAAGGTTTCTTGGATTGTTGGCTCGGACAAGTAGGCAAGGACTCTTCCATCAGGAGCTTCTATTTTTCTTTCTCGTGCATTGTAGTGCAACGCACATTCTACCATAAGTTTCGGACATTCTTTTGCTGGTGGAAATCCAGCTGCGTGGACGATTCCATTGCGCATCATCCTCATGGCAATTGGTGTAGGCAGACGTCCATCAGTCCCGTACATTCTTTTCCTAAAGTCTTCGAGGTCAACGTGGCCAAGATCAATGTCTACAACATGCTCCCACTTGGACTTGATTTTCGATTGTGGTTGCACACCCTTGCTAGCAAACTTCATCTTTACCGTTTCGAAAATAAATCTGCAAGAAAAAAAGTAGAGAGAATAATCAGAATTCGAAACTTAAATCAGTTTGAAAGATATTCCAGTTAGTTATCAAATTAGACTTCGTGAAAAATCAAGCTGGAAAGAAAATAAACGATGAAGCCTTATGCTAAAATGAAGTGGACAAAGTAAATCTGCCTGTGACTTCTGGAGAAGTGATCACAATCACAATGCAAGCTGGTAAAAATTTATTTCCTTCACTTTGCTGCAGATTTTCTCAACTCTTTTGCCTTAGACAAGTTTCTTCTCACAACTCTTCTTCTCAAAATCGAATGATTGTGCAAATGAGAAGTGAAATCAATTATAGAGGTGAGAAAATCGATCCTTTTAGCAAATTTGCATTGTTTCCCTCAAATTGAGTTTAAACTCAGCTTTTACTTTACTTCCGAGTGGCAAGTTTTATCCTCAACGATCGTGTCCGGGAAAGTTTCCAATTTCAACGCTAGTTCAATAAAGCTCTTTTGTTCTTTTTCTAATTTCGAAATTTTTTAAGACTTATCTCTTTGGGCGTTGGAAAATAAATGATTAAAATAATTAAAAGAATTATTCAATGTGTCATTTCCAACCCGTTCATTTTATGGCGAATTATTTGTCTTTTTCGAAATTTTTCTTGCCAATGCCTTAGGCGAATTTTCTTTTCCTCCAATTTTCTTGCCATAATTTCTATCGTCCAATTTATTTGGCCATGAATTTCTTTCTTTTTCCAAAATTTATTTAGCCACATCCAATTTTATTTGGCCATATTTTCTTTTCGTCCAAAATTATTTTG
>VDFB02227832.1:0-18200 GCA_007258455.2 Sequoia sempervirens
AAAATTATCATTCCTAAATGCAATCTACATCAATCTAAGTGCCCGTGTGTGATCGAAAGAACATCCTGCTTTATCTTGTCAAGAAGCTAACCTCCTCTCCTTAATCACACCCTTGGTCTTTGACCACCTGCATCTCAAGTGCACTCAAGCACACAACAATAAACTAAATTAGTATCCCATAAAGATATGAATCAAAACAATAGAATACATTAATTCAAATATTTCTATTCTATTTTTGCTTCATCTTCAAAGTAAAACACATTCAATACTATTCAACTTTTCATAATTTAAGTAAACACTTTCATATATCACCACACCAAAACACCATAGTATTCATTATTACTCTACCACACACATCAAATCATATAACAAATCACACAAAACCAAAAGCAACCTACATCAGAGTCTGAGACGTGACATCCTTCCCCACTTGGAAGAGACATCGTCTCGATGTCTTATTACAAATCCACACAACAAAGTCTAAAACATTAGTGTATCATAAGTCTCTATATGCAAGAAAAGAAAAGTATGCTAGGATCTCAAGTGAGGAAAAGCTCTATCAATGTCCTCTGCATTGTCCCAGGTGGCATTATCCACTGAGGACTGGTCCTACCGGACCCTGTACTCCACAATATCATAGTTCTGCAACTTAACATTGCGCTCTTCCAAAATCCTGGTGTGCTCCGCTAGCACCACCCCTGGATCCTGCTAAGTATGCTAGTCATGCACACCACACATATGGTATTACTACCATCCAATTATATCCAAGTAACAAATGGCTCTTTCACCAGAGCATACAAGAATAACATCACATCATTCAAGCATAAGAATTTAATCACTCACATTAGTATAAGTAAAGATAACATTTCTCGTTCAAGTATAAATATCAGTATAGTTAAGGCACCAATTTTCTATGTTATGAGTACAATCACCCTTACAGATGTGTCATTGCACAAAGAATGAGAAGTGCATTATTGGACAAGCATCATTCTCATATAATACACGTGTAAGTACCTTTACTAAAAACAATCAAGCATACATGATTCATCCTGTTAATCATTCATACCTTGTCTGCAAGACAAATTAGGAAAACTTATCTAATCATCTTTACCAGTGAAGGCCCTTAAGGAATCTCAACTTTTCACTCTTCAAAAATCTCATGGATTCTACTAGATCCATATCTTCAATCATCAACTTGCCCAAAGCCTAGCACCCTTACGAACATTCTTTCCTTTTAAACATCCCTTCTTAGGTTTCCTGCCTTCGAGAAGGCTCAACCAATGTTATCTATTATTATCCACTTTATTTACTTCACATATAAATTACAAAATAATAAAACAATTGCAAAGGTGCTCCAACGAGGTCCAAACCAACCATCCTGCACACTGACTATTCTAAGACTAGGGCACTTGCAATCCATTCCTTTGACAATTATAATTTTTGAACTTTCTCTTCTTATATTTAGTGCCCTTCATCTTACTTTGAATTATACTTCATTTATTTCATCTTTTCCATCTTACTTATTATGTATTCCTTAATCAATCCATATTTTACTTCCATTACCAACTATTGGTTTATTCTAGTTTAGAACACCTTTCAGTAACTTCCTTATCCATTTTTTTTTGTTCTACAACACTTTTATTGTCCTTTTTTTTTTAACAATACGCTCTATATATCAAACTTTAATCAACACTTCCAATCTTACCTTTTTTCTTCTCATTCCACACTATTCTTCTTGTCTCAAGGGTTTCTTCTCCCTTTCAACTTCCATTACTATTATATTGTCATTTTAGTCTTTCATTCTTCTATTCAAACTCTGTGTTACTACAACATCCCACATTCTATTATTTAATACATAGTTATGAGGAATTTTCCTTCCCATGACCTTATCCATTCTAAAATATCTACTTTTGATCTAGCAGTACATGTTGCCAAAGTGTTTCTTTTCTCTACCCTTTCACCACCTACAACATTTCTTTACTTGCCATTTGTGTTCCACGACATCCACCTTAACTGAAGTTCACTACACAACTACTTTTCTTTCTCAACTAACATTCCTCCTACCACTACCCGTTATTTCAACATACACAAAAACAAGTTTTTCTCAAAACTCATGGAATATAATTAGGAGTCAATCCTTAAAGCATGTTCTCAAATTTCCTTTGTACTATCTAGACATGATGCCATCCCATATAGTAATACCAACAAGATATCCAAAATAATAGGCCCATAGCAACACCAATGTTCAAAACTTTTCTATCATTTCAAAATTAAATACTTGTATTAGACAGCGTATTAAGGAATTCAATCTATCATAATTTTATCAATCATACACACTAGGAATTGAAGCATTCTCTGTATTATACCCCCTCATACAATCTATCAGAGGTCCATCATGGACATGATAGAGCACATAACATGAAACTTGACAAACAATTTAAAACATTCAAGCATAGCCACCATTTAGAAAAATTAAATCAAATCCAAGGAAAAGAAAAGTCGATTTCAACAATAAGGCATAAAATGTGCACCATTTCAACATTAATTCACACATGACCATAATGGTCGCAAGATAAATAAGTATCGAAAATTTGATGGCTATACTTACTCATGCACATAAATAAAAATTCAACTTTGGCCTACACGCCATTCAATAAATTGAACAAAAACAATAAAATAAATAAGTAAATAATAAATAAAATATCAAAATTTTCAAGTTACATAACATATGAACTGTGTGACTAACTCTAGTCACCAAAGAGGGAGTACAATACCAAACCATACCTGGATTTCAAAATCCAAGGTAAGTAAGAGAGCACATTCAATCATAGTGAACAATGAGTCATCTAAGACCCAGTCACACAAAACAAGAGATCCATTCTACTTCACCATCCAACATCGCTAAAGATGCCAAACAACAACAAAAAAAATTCATCCCTTTCAAGGGAATTTCAATCGCCACGTAATAACACACATGGTCAAATGCTAGAGAACATCCACAACCCAAGGTATCCAAATGCTTCATTCTCACAATGAAAAGCAATTACCAATTCCCACTTTATAGATATACACCATTCATATGGATAACGCATTACTACAACATTCACACATTAATTACCTGAAGTTCTCATTCGCACAAATAAATATGCCAAAACACACACACACGGGATATGAAAACAAAAATTATTCAAGTGCGTCACTCACACAAGGTAAGTATACCATCTCTAACATAATATGAAGAACAAGCTTGAGCGCTTTACTCGCACTAACCATAGACAATCATAAGTGCATTACTCGCACATTATACATGTATATATATGCAAAGTGCCTAACTCACACGATGCATTACTCATACATATATATATATATATGCAAAGTGCCTATCTCACACGATGCATTACTCACACCAAATATGAATCAATCAAGAGTGCATTACTCGCACAATATATGCAAAGCGCATAACTCGCATGATGCATTACTCACTTAAGTGCATATTCATAAATATATCATTTATATAAATCTAGCATATAGGACTCATAAGGTCTCACAAGATCAAAACTCATGCCTTATCAATAAGGCTAACAATGATAACTTATGCGAGTGAATTTTTTCTCCTAGGACCACATCAAAAACTCCTAAGGAAGCTTAACTTGCATTTAATAAAGATCGCATGGATCATACACACATCCTGATTAGAGAAGAACAAACATTTTCTAAAAATCAGCTTACTCGTAATCAAATACCTTTACCATTATAGACATCCTTCTTGGATTCTCTTCTTCCTTAAAGCATCATCAAAATTTTAAACCATTAATGGTTGTAGGTGATTGTTCTTTCTACTTGTCTTAATATATATATATATATATATATTTATTTATTTTACCTCTAGTAATCTTGTAACTTATCCTTTTTGATCATACTCATTCACCCTTTATGTCCTCAGAGAGATCTCTTTTCTCATAATATTTCTCTATTCTACATCATCACTTCACGAGTTGTCATCATGTCTTAGCCATCTTGGCTCAGGTATATACATCAAAATATCTACACTTTTTTTTTTAAAGATACAATCTTCAATCCTTGTTTCAACCATGACATTATTCTTACTAGGGATTCTTTTGAAAATGTCACTAAAGTGACGAGTACTCTCAACTAATATAGTCATAAAATTTCTATTCTTCTTGGTTCCCAACTGAACCATCCAAGACTCATCGAGATTCCAACTCATCAAAGGAATCTTCGACCCAAAATAGGGTGCTAAATCACTCGATGCACCTAGAAATTTAGGTCATCAATAGGTTCACATTGCAACCTACAGCATAGAAGCCTTGAGGCCCGAGTGTTGAACCTAGGGCTCTGATACCAAAATGTAACGCTCGAGAGATGATGTTAAAATAGCCACATAATTTTCCAAAACTCATTTCATTCCAAGTATATTAAAAGTAAAAGATACATATATCAAGATCTTACCATAAGTGCTCAAAAGGTAAATTTAGTAATAAATTTCATTCCATGTATGCAAAAGAAGTAAGTTGCATTAACAACAAAGATCTTTGCAATGATACATATAAAAATGCCATTTGCATATCAATGAGTTTCCATAAATTCATTCGTGTTTCAGTTACATAATTAACTTTCAATCAATACATCTATTTCAATGTTACAATACTGAAATTTCAAATAGAATTACATTTACAAGTGGGCTTTACAAGCCATAAAAATAATACATGAATACATTTATAGCATGTGAACCTCTGAACCACAACCACTGTGACACCACTGGTCTTCTTGCAAGCTGGGGCCAAGAGTGTGATTAAGGTGCCTTTTCCACCCAACCATGAAGTACAAGACTTCCCCGAGTTTCTTCCTAACTCAAAGAAATCCTCGGCCCTGCATGAGGAGCCTAGCAACTTGAAACAACAAAGCAAGAGAGAACTCTTGATGCAAGCCTAATGCCTATATGCATTTCTAACATGAGAATAACATATTTCTTGCAAACAGGAGGTGGCAGAGACCTACATACATTTATTTCTAGGCTTTTGTTTCCATTTGTTTCAATGGTACATGTGCTTGGCCAAGCATAAATAAAATAAATGATAGTTTTATAAAAGGTAAAACTACCGTCTCTATGATTCCACCTTCGACATACTGTCCCAGAAGTTTCTCAAAAGAATAATAAATAATACATTTTCCCATATGTTTCATTCAATTAAACCACAATTTCATTAAGTTTGTCATTTTTCAAATTAGCTAAGATGAATAAAATGAATTCACTCGTTGTGTTCTTTTCCATGTATACGCAAGGTATCCCTTATTCTAATTTCACTTGTAAGGAATGCTATCTATTTAATAATCAAGAAAACAAACTCTAATCAACATTGTGTCAAATTCTAGAGGTTTTCTATTTACCTTTTCCCCTATGATAATGTTCACTCATGTATCTACTTATATATTCATTCAACTCTTTATCTATTTCAAATTGTTTTGCAAAAAAGAACAATAATCCAAAGAAAAGCAACTCGCAGTAATTGTTATAGTTCACTATAGACTCTATTGCAAAATCATTCTATTATGAAGAAGTCAAGGTTATGCATAAGGGCTTATTTCTACATGCATGTTAAAAAAAAAATTCCAGTACAATGTCTCTAATTGAAAGATTAAATCTGAAAGACTGATTAATGTGAATTTTGAAAGGAATCCCTTCTCTAGTCAACCTTATACACTGGATGGAATTTACAGCTTGTTCCTATTTGAATGATTATACACACATATTAACATATTAAAAACGCAATAAATTAAAGCTCAAAAATAAAACAACTCTAACATGGAATTTTGGGCCTTTCCAAACTATCTTCATTTACATTCATCTCAGATTTCAGAATTTAGTTTATTTTTCCAAACAAAAATGCATATGTTATCACATCTAGTTTATTATATATATATATTTATATAAATATATCTCAGAATTGTCAGAATAAGAATTAAACCAGGTTACTTTTAATTTAAATTAATATACAATAGATATTAAATCTGTACACAACAGATACGTTCCTATATCAATATATATAAATATGTATCTTGCTGTGGGTAAAATATACACAAAATACATTATATATATACATATATATATATATATATGTATATATAAACATAATATATTTACTCCTTTTATTAAAGTTAGTGTAAAAATGACAATGTGGAACACAATTTACAACCACATACGTTTGTAACTTACAACCAAATACATCTTAAGAAGGCAGGCGAATGAATAAGGGTCAGCACTATACCTTTGGGGATGGCGCTGCCTGTGAGGGGGCAGCGGGCGTTGTCCCTCCACAGCACAACCCATCCTCATGGGCATGATTGGGGATTAAGTCCCTGTTTCAATATTTCCAGTTAAATTTAAAAAAAAAAAGATTCACATAAATGCATTTGGCCATTTCTGTGTTCCAATGAACTTTCTAAATTGATATATATACATATGTATATATATAATGTGTATATAAATATATATATATATATTTCTATTTCTATTTCTGAATATATGAATACAAATTTAATAATTTGAAGTAGGGTTATGGACAAATATTTGCTAAGGAAAGAAACCACAATCTGGTAACAGAGAAATTGTGCAAATTCTTACAAATGCATACAAAAGAATGAGAAATCTCCACCAATTTCACAATTTTGCAAACAATTCCACACAACAAACAATTGAAATTCAATCTTCTAGCAATTCTATTATATTTCAAACACTTGGGAATTAAATTCATGGAAAGAGAATTAGAAACCTGGATATTTCGCTTCCAGCTGTAGCTACTCTCCCGTCAAATATTCTCTTTGCTTCTTATCGAACTTGTTTTCTGGAAGAGATTCTTCTTTTTTTTCCTCCTTTCCAGTTGCTTTACCAACTCTTCAATTTTCTACTATCTCCCAAAGAATAATTCTCAAACTCACTATTCTGAAGGATTCAACATTTTCTTGGCAGCCATTAAGCAAAATTTTGTAGAGCTTAATTTCAAGAATGATTTCAAGAATGGTTGCCTTTCTCAGGAAGTTCTTTTCCTTTTAATAATATTTTTCCTTCCCATTTTCTACCCTAATCTTGAAAATGGATTTTAAAAAATGAAATTAAAAATATAAATATAACTTTGTGTTTTTACATTCCATATTCATAAATAAGAGATATGTAAAAATAATCCACAATTACCGTTGCACAAAGGAAAACCTTTCAAAAATACTCACCCAAGACTAAGTTCAAAATAAGTATTTATCTAACATTTGAATAAATATCAATTAATTCAAAATAGTTATTTATCTAACATTTAAATAAATGTCAATTAATTATTATTTAATTTTATTATCACAAAAATACAAGTTAAAGAAAGTAGGATTCTCACTTAAATTTCTATCATGATAATAATTTAAAACTCAAGTTAAATTATAATTAACATTAATTCCTTTACTTTACCATGTTTTCATTTCATCATTTATTTAATATACTAATTGTTATTTAATTTGCAAATAATTCAAAACAAACACACTAAAATTGACATTCCCAAATGCAATCTACATGAATCTAAATGCTCATGTGTGTGATCGAGAGGACTTCTTGCTTTGTCCTGTCAAGAAGCTAACCTCCTCTCCTTAATCACACCCTTGGTCTTCGACCACTTGCATCTCAAGTGCACTCAGGCACACAACAATAAACTGAATTAGTATCACATAAGGATATAAATCAAAGCAATATAATACATTAATTCAAATGTTTCTATTCTATTTTGCTCCATTTTCAAAGGAAAACACATTCAATACTATTCAGTTTTTTATAATTTAATCAAACACTTTCATATATCACCACACCAAAGCACCATAGTATTCATTATTACTCTACCACACACATCAGATCATCTAACAAATCCAAAAGCAACCTACATCAAAGTTTGAGACGTGACAGTTATTGGGAGTACTTGATACATTTGATCATTTATATTTATAGTACTAGTTTATGGTGCATGAGAAGCTCTGTTCACTTTCAATAGAGTGTTGACAATGATATTGGTCATGATGCTATGTATAACTTGGTATTAATTTTATCGAGAGATTTATGCAGTTACATAATGTGTTATATCTTATTTATTTCAAGATTTTGGTTCTAAGTTGTTGTTGTTACAGTGTGTAGTGAGTCATGGATAATATTTGATTATAAGATATGTGATCTTTTTCAATAGTTCTTGGTGTCATAAGGAGCTATTGGATTATTCCTTCATATTGTATTGAGATTTTTATGACATATTTGGTTCTATTGACAAAGGATATGTGGCTATTGTGTCTTCTTGGTTTGGAGACCATGGCTTGACTTTACCTTTTGGGAGATCATTTGAGTTATTTGATTGAGTTGGTGCCATGTAGGATCTTTAGTTATGAGATGGTTATCATGGTTCCTAGAGAGCTTCAAACATAATTCAGTGGGAGATTTGACAGTGATGTGGATTCATCATTTGATGATGGATGTTTATCTTCAAGTGTTTGGAGATGTTTTTTCTTGGTTTAGAGTATGATTGTTATTATTTCATGATATACTCTTAATTTTAGATTAGAGTTTTGGAATGATACAAGTTCTATTGAGACCATGATATGTTCATTCATAGCATATGATCTCCTAGGAGATGTTAGATCATGATGCCATGTTTATGTTCCTAATTCTATAGTTGGAACTTTGACAAGTCTTATTTATTTTCTTTGGTTTTTAGTATTAGTCATTTTCTTGGAGCTTCATGATCTTACAAGTCTGTATTTGAAGTTGGTATGGAAATTGATTATGGATGCTCATGTATACTAGGGAGACTTGGGTGAGGCCAAGATATATCTTACTTATAGAGATTGTATGTTGATATGGTTACTCTTTGATGAGGATTTCAGTAGGAAGATTGAGGATCCTACACCTGGTTATGGATGTGAATCCATTATGGATCTAAAGAGAAGACTTTCATTGCTTATTGTTGTGCACATAGGACAATCTTGTATCCAACTCTTGGTCTACTTGATAGGTGAATGATCTAAGAGGTATTTCCTGCTTGAATATTAGATGCATTCTTTATTTTGTATCTTGTATTCTTCTCATATGAGTTTGTATTGAATATAAACATTATAAATACTTGTTAAAAAGAAGATACTATTGAATATCCAAGATACTAAGAGGGGGGGGGGGTGAATTAGTATCTTCTTAAATTTTTTGATCAGATACCATCCAATTATTCCAATGCATACAACAACAAAGATAAGTAGAAGCATTAACAAAACATGAAATCACAAAACACATGAACACCAAGATTTTTACATGGAAAACCCAAAATGGGAAAAACCATGGTGAGTGTTAGCTCACAATATAGTGTAGTTGGTTATAAGATATTACAAAAATGGGGTGGCTCACTACCAGGACTCACTGTCCAAATACAAAGGCTCACTGCATATAGAATTACAATGACAAAATGGCTTACAACCAAAATGAACTGATAAAGTACACCTAGTGAGTGTTGATTCAATTCTAATGAAGCTCAGTAAATTGAATTGACGCACTTCATCATATTCGCTCTTCTTCACATTCACATTCACAACACAATCATCTCTCATGCAGTCTTTAGAAACTGTCCAATATATATATCTCATCTCTCTGCAAGCATCAATTAGGTTGGCCTAATTAGATGCACTTCTTATTCACCAAAAATACCAACTGTTAGCTACAAGCTTTCACAAAATCTTCCCAAAATAGATTCAAACACCCAACACGCTACATCATGTTGGCATGGACCTAAGATAGGTTGCACATATATCTGCATAACAAAAATTAATTCACCATTACACAACTCATCTATTATGTCGGCCAAGGATAGACCTAATAACAAAATTACAATCAAAATAATGCCGATACACCATATGAGCATCTGAATACGTGAGATCTTGAACATACATGCTTACAGCATCCATGCACCATTTCCCAAAACTGCAAGTAATAGTAATCACTAGCAAACAATTGTAGACCTAAATACCGAAGGATATACTAAAATACCAAAGAATGTAAGCATTATACCGATTTAGGTACCGAACTAGAATACCGGAACAAATTCAGACTTGATCTTGTAGTTGCAACTCGTATATCATGGTGATATCAATGACAAAACAAAACAATAAAATGAGATGTTCTTCTTCATTTTTCCAACAATCTCCCCCTTTGTCATTGATGGCAACATGTGCCAAAATTTCAAAACAAAACTTGCAAAAAATTCCAAACTTCATTTACAACACTTCTCCCCCTAACACCAGTAATTCTCCATTCTTCACTTCCCCTTTGACATCAAGGACAAAGGGTGTCCCAAAAATTGAAATATGAAAACAAAGAAAACATGCTTCACCCGGAGGATGGCGAGCCTTGAAGCTCCTTAAGAATACCTTCCCATACTGATTTACCATTCTCCCAACTATCCTTTACAACAATCAACATCTTGTTTAGGGATTCCAACTCTACCAAAGTTTCTTCTATACCATCCAAAGTATCAAGAATCAAATTTATCTTTTCAAGTTTTCATGTGCCTATAAAGGCCTTACCAACCAAAGTGTATTCCACTCTTATAATGTCATTTATCTAACCAATTTTTCTAATAATATCTTCCTTCTGCTTCTATAAGACAAAGAATTTGTCTTTATGCACAGTGATGGCATTCCAGGTTGACCTATCTTTGTCTTTAGATATATTGTAAGTACCAAAGACAACAATCAACTGAGACTCAATGGAGTCCATAACAACCTTAATGTTCTAGGTGGCATCCAACCACTTCAAGCAATAATCAAGAACTACATTTGATTTTGACTCATATATCTTCATAGCTTCTAGATTGTTTTCAACATTTGAGTGTGCAAGAGCAAGAGCACACTTGTCATGTAATGCCATTATCCTTTTCTCCAACTTCTCCTCAACTTTTTGTTTTGTCTTTTCTCCAAGCCCAGAGGTATACTCCTTGAAAGAATCTAATAGCAATCTCAAATTTTTAATAGGAGTGAGGGACGCATCAATAGATGCACTAGGTGTGACCCCCTGCAATGCCTTAAGAGCATCTTCTATGAGTTATGTTCCTTTTTGATGAGTTTCAAGAATATCCTTCCTTCTGGATGCTTGCAATGCATCTCCTAATACCACTTTATGAACTAGAGACATCTTCTCCACATCTACATACCCTTCAATCATAGGAAGTTGTAGAAGCTCTAGAGGAATTATTAGCTGAAATTTGATATGCTTGACAACAAGCCTTTTAGTACATCATTTCAATCTTTTCCATCATTTCCATTTTTATCTTCTTCTTCTTCTTCTTCTTCTTCACTACCTTTTCCCTCTTCAGAATCACCTTTTCCATCATTTCCTTTTTCACCTTCAGTGTGCTCCAGAGGAGCATCATCATGTTTTTCAGGCTCAACTTCACCTTCATTTTGCTTCTCAATTTTTGAAGGATTAATTTCACCACCGGCATCATTTTCAACATTAAAGTCTTCAGAAATATCTGCATTACCTGTATCAAGAGGAATATCATCCTCAACATTTTCAACAACATCTTCATCAGCCTTAAGCATGCCATATTTTTCTATTGTATCCTGAATCACCTTTGCTATTTCCTTATTTTCTTTATCAACTTTTTATTCCTTGTTATTAAAATATTTACCCTTTTCTTCATTTAAAACATCTCTGCACAAATCTTTTTCAAAGTCTCTAGATCATCCAGGGTTAGAGAAGACCCAATCTTATCAAATGCATAATTCTTGATTTTCTCTTCAAATTCAACAACCTTTGATCTTATTTTCATTAGGGCTACCCACATATTCTTAGGTACATCTTTCTTCACATCATCCCACTTAACTTCAAAGATGATAACATATTGAATGACGACTAAAAGTAAAGTTTTCTTATCCTCTTTTCCAACATTATCATAATATTTTGTTGTAGGCTTCAACATGTTCTCAAAATGTAACAAAGAATTTAGAGATGCCTCTAATTTGAAACGGGGACCAAAACTTATCGGATTGTCCTGTTCTTCTCTTTGGTCTGCAGAGGCTTCATCAAACACCTTAGTCTTCTTCGACTCTAGTTTGGTGTGCACATGAACACCAAATTTTTGCTCTTCCTCATCATTAGAAGATGATACAACATGCACTCTCTTAGAACAAACAACTTCCTTAGAAGCACCTTCACCAGAGGATAAACTCCCTCTTTTTTTCCTCACTAATTTCACAACAGGATCCTCTTCCTCTTCATCTTGATCATTTGTGACGCTAATATTTTTCTCCCTTGTAGCTTTCTCTTTCTTTCCTCTTTTTCTAAGGGCCACCAGAGGAATTTCTTTCCTCTTCCCAGATCTAGTAGTAGGTGTGGAGGAAATCGGGCCTTTGCCTTTATCAGTGGTACTGGGTTGAACATTTACTATAGGAGCTACATAGGATTTAGCAGGAGTAGTCCTGCTGGATCTCCTCAGGCAAGATGATTTTGTATACACCTAAAAATGGTCTAGATAATCTAATTAATTAAATATGATTTATTTGATTAATTAACCTTTAATTCCTCTACTATTAAATAAATAGAAATATTTATTTATATTGTTCACTTCAAATTCTTCTATCTTTATTATATTATTTCCTCTTAATTAAATAAACAAATTTAATACTTTGTTTTATTTAATTATTATTATCGAATTTTTCTTTAATTATCTTCCATCTTAATCACATCATTTCATCTAAATTAAATAAACGAGTTTCATACTTTTTTTAATTTAATTATCATATTTCTTCCATATTTATTTAATAAACATATACTTCTATAGTTTGTTTTATTAAATTAAATATCTTCTTTTCCTAAATTGAATAAATTTAAATATTCAATTGAAGTATATTTCTACAACTAATCATATCCACCTAAAATTAGATATGAAATGTCTAATTTAATTCATCTCAACCTGCACGGACAAATTGGAGACAAATTTGCAGGCAAACTTCTTCATCTTCTTCCATTGATTCTTCCTATCCTTTGGCTGAATGTTTTTGTGGGGAGGAACAATCTCCATAATCTTCTCAGGCTTCTTCATCCTTCACCATTCAATTCTTCAAATCAAATCCAGACCTTTGCTTTGCTGCCCCTTCACAAATGTGCTACCGGGAATCTATAAATACAACCTCTGTCTACAGGAAAAGGACCCTGACTTGTGCAAACTTACTCTGTAGAAATATCAATTGATACATCAAGCAATTTAGAAAATAGAAAATAGCATATCATTTAGTTTATAATCATGTCTTTCATCATAGATTGCACCTTAATATAGTTTCCATTATCATATCACAACATATAGCTTTCATTATCAACAATCAATATCATAGCTTTTACATCATATAGCTTGCATATCATTTAGAAATCATATAGATTATCATTCTCACTCTCTATATTGGCATTTTAACAGTCATAGTGCAATCAAAATCTGAGAGCCTCGTAATTTAATAAATCTTTGGAGATAGAGAACAATATGACGCTTTCAGTAGATTCTTTGCTTAAATTAGACTAATCTTTGTTTAGATCTATTCATAAATATCTTATTGATTTTGTTGATTATCATTTACTCACATTTTACTCATACATAAATTGGCGCCCACCGTGGGGCCCAAAAACCCCATTTTAAATATATTTTTTTGAAAATTACGCTTGCAGGCTTCTGACGTGTTTTGTTTTAGTGCGATCGAGAGTTTTTGCGGCGCATACGACAGATCTTCTAGTGCATCCGAGCACTGTTCTGGTGCATTCACAGAATCTTCCAATGCATCCACAGTCTGTTTTAGCACATCTGAGTTTTTGTTTCATCAGATAGGGGGTTTTCTTTTAGTGCATAGACCTTTTATTTTGGCACATCCATCAATTTTTATAGTGCATAAAACTGTTATTATAGCACATTTGCATTCTATTTTAGTGCATCTGACAACTGTTGTGGCGCATTTGAGTATTTTAGCATAATTTTAAAAATTTGAGGACTAATCACTATTTTCTGTGTTCCAGGTGCAAAATACGCTTGTCAAAGATGATGGTCAAAAACATTTAAACTAGTCAAAGACAAAAACTTTCAAATTACTAATAATGTTTGCAAGAATTTTAATTTGATTATTGTCTTTCCTTTTGGTTGAGATAGTGAATCTAGAATAATTAATCAACTAGTTTGAACCCCATGTTCTTTGTGTTTCGAAAGCAATAGGCTTATGCTCTCCCCTTTACTAAGTGATAAAAAATGCTAGACTTGCTATCCTATTTTATTAAATCCTTTAGAAGGCTTGCCGTAGTGGGAAAAAGTACTCACCCTACAGGAACGACCTAAGTGGGAACAACCAAATCCAAGTTTTCCAACCCACAATTCAATGGAAGTGTGCAAGATAACCATCCCAAAAATATTTGTTCTAAAGATTGGGAGGTCTCCTGAGGGAGTTTATCATTTTCCACTCTGAACGGATACGCTATCTACGAAATTTAGTGTAGAATCCAATCGTGTCAGTTTCTGAACACTTTTGATATCACGGTGCAAGGGGAGGGGAGAATTTCCCCCTAAGACACTCACCATATAACTATCAGAGACCCTGGCCAAAAGTGGAGGATTCGACTTTGGTTAAGACTCGGGAAAGACAAAAATACGGGCGCCCTCTAGGGGGTGACAGGGTTGTGTGAGCTAACATAGTTGCAACTATGGGATATGATATTCTAAGTGACCTACTTGACAATTAGAAAAGCGCTTAACTATCTTTATTTGTGTCAAACCCATGGAAATTAAAAGAATCAGACTTGATTCTAGAACACTCACTACATGTTAATACATAGAATTGGAAACAATTGTTTACAATCTGGTTTTTGTGCGTGAAGTTATTTTTTCAAAGGTATCATCCATTTATATCATCAAACTCCAAGATTTACAAGCAAAAACACCCTTTCAAAAACATTCATTTGGTTAGAAAATTACATCCTATAATTAATCATTTTATTGAGAAAAACCAGAACAAATGGACAAAACTGTGAACATACTGATAACTTCTAGTTTAGCGCAACCAACCTCTGTTTTAGCGCATACACCCAATATTTTAGCACATTTGTTGCCCAAATAGCGCATACAAACACTGTTTTAGCACATCTATCATATCTTACAACGCTTCTGCATAGTCTGTCACCATAATTTACCAGTATCTTGGCGCAACCACCCTTTGTTTTAGCGCATATACCCTATCTGACAGCGCATGCACCCTATCTTCTAGCGCATCCACAGTCTATTTTAGTGCATCCACAATCTGTTTTAGCACATCCATAAAATGAAAAACCAGAGAGTTATTTTTCCCATCAGTCAGACAGTTAACATCAAAATCTAGTTTTTTTTCAAAACAAAAACATTTTCTCAATCCAACCAGTGTCTTAAACTTGGAAAAATAGGATCTTGCAAGTCAAATTATTTTAAATTAAACCAAGATCTTACAATTTTAAAGTGTCTAATCACCAAACACAACATTTGATTATTACGTTAAGTTTCATTATCAGGATCATCATCCTACAATCATGAAACAAAACACAATAATCAGATTTTAACTTGGTCTCATCAATAGAATATATCATTCTATTTGACTTAAGTTAATACCATTGACACTCATCCAAACAAAAAAAAGATCAAAGTTTAGGGAAAATAACAACACTTGTATGCCAACTTTGACAAGGTTACAAAGACAAAAACTTAGAGAAAAAGAAATTGAAACACCAAATACCATGGCTGAAGAAAATCCCTTTCACATATTCCACCAAAATGATGCAAATGAAATAACTCAAGAGGATATCCAAATGGCACAACAAGATCCCAATTTCTAGAAATTTATGGAAAAAGTTTTAGAACAAGATATGGAAAAATACCTTTTGATGCTAGTTGAACTAGGTGCAAAACTTCCAAAGGAATTTTTCATCAATCGACTAAAAGAAGCACCTAAAGTAGCTTAAACTGAAACACAAAACACACAAAACATCAATCAAGTGAATGTCCCAACACATCAAATGCAAAAATTTCAACAAATTCAAGATATGCAAAAAGGAACCACAAAAAGGTATTCATTACAGGACATTTGTCCTTATCCTTTTGATCCAAGTGTGGACATGATACCATTTCCTAGACATTGTGAATTCCCAAAATATGACAAGTACAATGATAAAACAGATCAAATTGATCATGTGATGGAATTTATAACCATGAGTTTAGAATTTGCACAAGAGGGAACTTATATGACGAGGTTATTTCCAAGGAGCTTAGGATGTCAATGTATGGAATGGTTCTCTAAACTACAACCAGGAATTCAATCTTTTGAAGAACTAGTCAATAGGTTTATCTCACAATTTTCCTATAATATTCAACATGAGATAACAATAAAGGACCTTTACAATACCAAAAAAAAAGAAAGGTGAAACATTCCTCTCATTTCTACAACAATGGTGAAGGATGTTTGCTAGGTATCCTGGTTCCATACCTGAAGAGGAAAAGATGGAACTATTCATTGAAAATCTAACTGATGAAATGAGCTACAGGCTTGATCTACAATTTCCACCAACATTTGAGAAAGTCATTGAAAATGGGCTCAAGATCAAAGAGGCCTTGGTCAAAAGAGGGGTAATAAAACATTACAATGAAGGATCAAACAATACAAACTCCTCAAATCACTACAACAACAATGATAAACCCAAGTTTTGGCAAAATAATAGAAATATTGGTAACAATGATGCTACAAATGAAACACAAAACGTGAAACTAGTATTTAACTTGACAACAACAACTACAAAAACCAATCAAAACAATGACCAGAACATGAATCAAAATCTCAATCAAAATAAAAATCTGAACAATGAAGAATCTAAACCACAATCATATCAGAAACCATCAAATCAAAGATGATTCACACCATTGGGACAAACACTAGAATCAACAATGAGAGGACTTCTTGCACATGGACTTATCACATTACCTGAAGCAAGAAATTGGGAACCAAAAGTAAAACCATCATGGTGGAATGATGTAGATTTCTGTGACTTTCATAAAAACAAAGGACATAAAATGAATGATTGTAAGCAGTTAAAACATCTAGTACAAGATTTGATTGACAATAGGAAAGTATTCATAGAAGGACATTAAACGAACAATGATCATAGTGCATTTAAAAATCCTTTACCAAATTATGAAAAGGGAGAATCTTCTTCTACAAACAGTAAAGGTAAAAATGTAAATTACATTTATGACAACACTATTCATTGTATTTCTGCGGTTGAGAAGAATGGTGTCACTGATAATCAAACTGATAACTTCGAAATCAATGACATCATACCATTGAATTTGATCCCGAACGTGGATATATCCAACAATCATATCAATGTCATAAAAATCAGGGAAAACCAAGGGCATCAACCAGTCAACGTGACAACAAGGGGGCAATCCAAGGTAATATTGAAAGGAGTTTCATCTAAAACCACTGCTGCCCCATTTAATTAGTATAACATTGTCAATCAACTACAAAAAATACTAGCACAAATATCAATTTTGGAACTCCTTAAAATCTCACCATCTCATAAGGAGGTTTTGGAACAAGCTCTTGTGGCCACAATAGTACCCAATAATTTGGATGTTTTTCAATTTCAGGCTATGGTGGGACACCTAACCATGCCTCATTGCCTATCATTTTTTGAACAAGATGATGTATCACTTACTCATCCACACAATTCCGCCCTTCATATTGAAGTATTAATCCACAAACACCGAGTAAAATGTGTCTTAATAGATGGTGGAGTTGGTTTAAACATTTGCACTTTAAATTTGACCCGCGCACTAGGATATTTTGATAATGCAATTGATGCCAGAAGGAAAATCACAATAAAAGCCTATGCTGAAGAAGAGAGATCCCTCCATGGGATTGATTGCATTACCCATTCAAGTGGGACCAATTGTAAAGAATATAGTTTTCCGCCATTAGACAAAGAGTTGACTTATAATATACTCTTGGGAAGTCCCTGGATTCATGAAATGCAAGTAGTACCTTCAACTTATCATCAGTGCTTAAAGTTTCCTGTCAATGGACAAGAAATCACTATTTCAATTGACTACAACAATCCCCAATATTGT